>JAUNZM010001303.1:0-2500 GCA_033459285.1 Clamator glandarius
CTAACCCTAACCCTAACCCTAACCCTAACCCTAACCCTAACCCTAACCCTAACCCTAACCCTAACCCTAACCCTAACCCTAACCCTAACCCTAACCCTAACCCTAACCCTAACCCTAACCCTAACCCTAACCCTAACCCTAACCCTAACCCTAACCCTAACCCTAACCCTAACCCTAACCCTAACCCTAACCCTAACCCTAACCCTAACCCTAACCCTAACCCTAACCCTAACCCTAACCCTAACCCTAACCCTAACCCTAACCCTAACCCTAACCCTAACCCTAACCCTAACCCTAACCCTAACCCTAACCCTAACCCTAACCCTAACCCTAACCCTAACCCTAACCCTAACCCTAACCCTAACCCTAACCCTAACCCTAACCCTAACCCTAACCCTAACCCTAACCCTAACCCTAACCCTAACCCTAACCCTAACCCTAACCCTAACCCTAACCCTAACCCTAACCCTAACCCTAACCCTAACCCTAACCCTAACCCTAACCCTAACCCTAACCCTAACCCTAACCCTAACCCTAACCCTAACCCTAACCCTAACCCTAACCCTAACCCTAACCCTAACCCTAACCCTAACCCTAACCCTAACCCTAACCCTAACCCTAACCCTAACCCTAACCCTAACCCTAACCCTAACCCTAACCCTAACCCTAACCCTAACCCTAACCCTAACCCTAACCCTAACCCTAACCCTAACCCTAACCCTAACCCTAACCCTAACCCTAACCCTAACCCTAACCCTAACCCTAACCCTAACCCTAACCCTAACCCTAACCCTAACCCTAACCCTAACCCTAACCCTAACCCTAACCCTAACCCTAACCCTAACCCTAACCCTAACCCTAACCCTAACCCTAACCCTAACCCTAACCCTAACCCTAACCCTAACCCTAACCCTAACCCTAACCCTAACCCTAACCCTAACCCTAACCCTAACCCTAACCCTAACCCTAACCCTAACCCTAACCCTAACCCTAACCCTAACCCTAACCCTAACCCTAACCCTAACCCTAACCCTAACCCTAACCCTAACCCTAACCCTAACCCTAACCCTAACCCTAACCCTAACCCTAACCCTAACCCTAACCCTAACCCTAACCCTAACCCTAACCCTAACCCTAACCCTAACCCTAACCCTAACCCTAACCCTAACCCTAACCCTAACCCTAACCCTAACCCTAACCCTAACCCTAACCCTAACCCTAACCCTAACCCTAACCCTAACCCTAACCCTAACCCTAACCCTAACCCTAACCCTAACCCTAACCCTAACCCTAACCCTAACCCTAACCCTAACCCTAACCCTAACCCTAACCCTAACCCTAACCCTAACCCTAACCCTAACCCTAACCCTAACCCTAACCCTAACCCTAACCCTAACCCTAACCCTAACCCTAACCCTAACCCTAACCCTAACCCTAACCCTAACCCTAACCCTAACCCTAACCCTAACCCTAACCCTAACCCTAACCCTAACCCTAACCCTAACCCTAACCCTAACCCTAACCCTAACCCTAACCCTAACCCTAACCCTAACCCTAACCCTAACCCTAACCCTAACCCTAACCCTAACCCTAACCCTAACCCTAACCCTAACCCTAACCCTAACCCTAACCCTAACCCTAACCCTAACCCTAACCCTAACCCTAACCCTAACCCTAACCCTAACCCTAACCCTAACCCTAACCCTAACCCTAACCCTAACCCTAACCCTAACCCTAACCCTAACCCTAACCCTAACCCTAACCCTAACCCTAACCCTAACCCTAACCCTAACCCTAACCCTAACCCTAACCCTAACCCTAACCCTAACCCTAACCCTAACCCTAACCCTAACCCTAACCCTAACCCTAACCCTAACCCTAACCCTAACCCTAACCCTAACCCTAACCCTAACCCTAACCCTAACCCTAACCCTAACCCTAACCCTAACCCTAACCCTAACCCTAACCCTAACCCTAACCCTAACCCTAACCCTAACCCTAACCCTAACCCTAACCCTAACCCTAACCCTAACCCTAACCCTAACCCTAACCCTAACCCTAACCCTAACCCTAACCCTAACCCTAACCCTAACCCTAACCCTAACCCTAACCCTAACCCTAACCCTAACCCTAACCCTAACCCTAACCCTAACCCTAACCCTAACCCTAACCCTAACCCTAACCCTAACCCTAACCCTAACCCTAACCCTAACCCTAACCCTAACCCTAACCCTAACCCTAACCCTAACCCTAACCCTAACCCTAACCCTAACCCTAACCCTAACCCTAACCCTAACCCTAACCCTAACCCTAACCCTAACCCTAACCCTAACCCTAACCCTAACCCTAACCCTAACCCTAACCCTAACCCTAACCCTAACCCTAACCCTAACCCTAACCCTAACCCTAACCCTAACCCTAACCCTAACCCTAACCCTAACCCTAACCCTAACCCTAACCCTAACCCTAACCCTAACCCTAACCCTAACCCTAACCCTAA
>JAUNZM010001303.1:10000-98243 GCA_033459285.1 Clamator glandarius
TCACAGGCATGACAGATGTCACTGAAATAACAATAAGAAAAGATGTCACATGTCAATGGTGTCAAAATCCTCACAAATTTCAAAGACTGAATGTTACTGATGTTACTGTTGTCACCATTGTCACAGATATCTCTGATTTCACAAGTCACAGATGTCACAGATTTCACCGATGTCACATGTGTAACAATAGTCACAGACAAGATAGTTGTCACTGAGTTCACAATAGCACAGAAGTATACAGATTTCGCAGATGTCACTGATGTTATAGTAGTCAAAGTCATGACAGATATCACTGAGATCAGAAGAGTAGCAGATGTCACAGAGATCACGGATGTCACTGATGTCACAATAGTCAAAGAATTCAGAGATGGCAGAGATGTCACTAATGTCAGAATAGCCAAAGACACCATAGATGTCACTGACGTCAAAATAGTCACTTATGTCACAGATGTCACTGATGTCACGATAGTCACAGAGATCACGGATGTCACCGATGTCACAATAGTAAAAGAAATAAAAAACCTCACAGATATCAGTGATGTGACAAAAGTCACAGATGTCACAATGCCCAGAGATGTTACATGTCACTGATGTAACAATAGTCACAGACATCAGAGATGTAAGAGATGTCAATATTGTCAAAATAGTCACAGACATCACTGATGTCACATATGTCATTGATGTCACAATAGTCATAGGCATCACAGACATCACTTACCAGTGTTGTCATAATAGTCACAGACGTCAAAAATGCCAGTGATGTAACTGATGTCACAATAGTCACGGAAGTAACAGATATCAGTTTTGTCACAATAGTAACAGGCATCACAGATGAAAGAGATGTCACTGATATCACAAGAGTAACAGACGTCAGAGATGTCACTGCTGTCACAGTAGTCACAGATATAAAAGACGTCACAGATATAAAAGACGTCACAGATATAGATGTAACTTATGTCAAAGTAGTTACAGATGTCAGAGAAGTCACAGATATCACTGATGTTACAATGGTCACAGACATAAGAGGTTTCACTAATGTCACTGATGTTGCAATATTCAGAAGACGTCACAGAAGACACAGATGTCAATGATGTCATAATAGTCAGAGACATCACAGATATCAGTGATGTCAAAATAGTCACGGACTTCACAGATGTTAGCCATGTCAAAATAGTCACAGATGTCCCTGATGTAACAGTAGTCACAGACATCATTGATGTTATAGGTGTCACTGATGTCACAATAGTCACTGATGTAACAGACTTCAGAGATGTCACTGATGTCACAATAGTAAAAGATGTAACAGGTATCACTGATGTCATAGTAATCACATATATCACAGACGTCTCCGGTATCAGTGATGTCACAATAGTCACGGACGTCACTGAAGTCACTGAAGACAAAATAGTCACAGATATCGTGGTTTTAACAATAGTCACAGATGTCAAATAACAGATGTTACTGATGTCACTGATGTAAAAATAGTCACAGACAACAAGGATGTAACAGGTCAAAATAGTCAAAGATGTCACAGAGGTGAAAGATGTCACTGATGTCACAGTAGGTGCAGACATATCCGATTTCATCAATGTCACTGATGTTAAAATATTCACAGACATCATAGATGTCACTGAGATCATTGATGTCACAATATTCATAAACGACAGAGATGTCACTGATGTCACAATAATCAGAGATGTTACAGATGTCACTGATGTCACAATAGTCACAGACAACATAGATGTCACTGACGTCACAGTAGTCACGGATGTCACAGATTTATCAGATTTTTCTGATGTCGGACTTCACAGATGTCACACTTCACAGACGTCACACACGTCACTGAAGTAAAAATAGTCAAAGAAACTGGAGATTTCACAGATGTCACTAATGTCAGAATAATGTCCAAGATATCCTAGATGTCACTGCTGTCAAAATAGTCACTGATGCCACAGACTTCACAGATATCACAGTAGTCACATACGTCTCAGATGTCACTGAATTGAAAATAGTAACAAATGTCAAAAATATTACTGGTGTTACGATACTCACAGTCTTCACAGCTCTCACTGATGTCACAATAGTCAGAGACGTCACAGATATCAGTGATGTCACAATCATCACAGACATCACAGAGGTTAGATATATCACTGATGTCAAAACAGTATCACATGTCTACAGATTTCACAGAAGTTGCTTATGTCATAGGAGTCACTGGCGATACAGATTTCACAGATGTCATAGGAATCACAGATGTCAAAGATTTCAAAGATGTTACTGGTGTAACAGTAGTCAATGATAAAATAGATATCACTGATGTCACAGTAGTCACAGGCGTGATCGATGTCACTGAGTTTACAAGAGTGACAGACGTCACAGATGTTACCTATGTTACTGATAGAACAATAGTCACAGATGTCAGAGATGTCACTGATGTAACAAAAGTCAAAGACATCGAGGATGTCACAGAGATCAGAGATGTCACAACAGTCACGGATGTCACAAATGTCACTGATGTCACAATAGTCACAGAAATAAGAGATTTCACAGATGTCAGTAAAGTCAGAATAGTCAAAGACGTCATAGATGTCATGATGTCAAAATAGTCTCTGATGTCACGGATGTCACTGATGTCAGAATAGTCAAAGAAATCAAAGATGTCACAGATATCAGTGATGTCACAATAGTCACAGACATAACAGCTTTCACTAATGTCCCTGACCTTACAATAATCACACATGTGACTGTTATCAGAATAATCAGAGACGTCACAGATATCAGTGATGTCAAAATAATCACAATAGCCACAGAAGTAACAGATGTCACTGATGTCACAATAGTCACAGACAACATAGACGTCATTGATGTCAAGGTAGCCACAGATGTCACAGATTTCACAGATGTTACTGACGTCACAGAAGTTGCAGATGCCATAGAAGTCCCTGATGTAACAATAGTCACAGATAGATATGTAACAGATGTCACTAAGTAAACAACTGTCACAGACAACATAGATGTAACTGATGTCAAAGTAGTCACTGATGTCACAGATGTCACAGGTGTCACCGATATCACAATAGTCACAGACATCACAGACGTCACAGTCATTAGGTATGTCACTAATATCACTGATGTCACAATAGTAACAGATGTCACTGATGTCACAATAGTAACAGATGTCATTGATGTCACCGATATCACAATAGCCACAGACATCACAGACGTCACAGTCATTAGATATGTCGCCGATGTCACTGATGTCACAATAGTAACAGCTGTCACTGATGTCACAATTGTAACAGACGTCACAAGTGTCAGTGATGTCACAATTGTCACATACTTCACAGATGTCACATATATCAAGGATGTGACACTAGTTACAGATGTCACAAATGTCACTGATGTCAAAATAGTCACAGATGCCACAGACGTCAGAAATATCACTGATGTCACAATACTCACAGCCATCATGGCTGTCACTGATGTCACAATAGTCACAGATATCACAGATGTCACTGGTGTCACGATAGTCGTAAAAACATAGATGTCACTGACGTCACAATAGTCACAGATATCAGAGATTACACAGACATCACTGACGTTACAGTAGTCACAGATGTCACAAATGTAAGAATGATTACACAGATGTCACTGATGTAAGAAGGGTCAGAAACTTCAGAGAGGTCACAGATGTCATTAATGTCAAAATAGTCACTGATGTCACAGATTTCACAGATGTCACAATAGTCACAGATGTCTGAGATGTCACTGATGTTGCAATGGTCACAGACATCACAGATGTCACAGATATCAGTAATGTCACAAAGCCATAGACATCACAGATGTCACAGATGTCACTGATGTAGCAACAGTCTACGAAGTCAAAGATATCACTGATGTCACAGTAGTCACCTACATCACAAACGTTACAGATACCAGTAACCACAACAGTCATGGATGTCACAGATGTCACTGATGTCACAATAGTCACAGACATCTCAGATGCCACTGATGCCACTGATGCCACTGATGTCACAGTAGTCAGATGCGTGAGAGGTACCACTGATTTCACAAGAGTAACCAATATCACATATGTCGCTGATATCACAATAGTCACAGATGTCACAGATTTCACAGACGTCATCGATGTCACAATAATCACAGACAAAATAGATGTCGCTGATGTCACAAGAGTCAAAATGTCTACAGATTTCACAGATGTCACTGATGTCACGGTAGTCACAGAAACATAGATGTCACTGATGTCACCGTATTCCTAGATGTAACAGATTTCACTTGTCACTTACGTCACAATAGTAACCGACATTACAGTTGTCAAAGACGTAATAGATGTCACTGATGTCAGAATAGTAATAGGTGTCACACATGTCACAGACTTCACAGACGTCACAGACGCAACTGATGTCCCAAAAGTCACAGACATCGGAGATTTCACAGATGTCACACTCTTCATGGATGCCGCAGATGACACTGATGTCACAGTTGTCACTGATGCCACAGTCATCACAAATGTCACTGATGGCACAATCATCACAGATGTCACTGATGCCACTGCTGTAACAATAGTTACAAGATAACACATACCACCAATGTCACAGTGATCACAGGCATGACAGATGTCACTGAAATAACAATAAGAAAAGATGTCACATATCAATGGTGTCAAAATCCTCACAAATTTCAAAGACATCACTGATGTTACTGATGTCACCATTGTCACAGATATCTCTGATTTCACAAGTCACAGATGTCACAGATTTGACTGATGTCACATGTGTAACAATAGTCACAGACAAGATAGTTGTCACTGAGTTCACAATAGCACAGAAGTATACAGATTTCGCAGATGTCACTGATGTTATAGTAGTCAAAGTCATGACAGATATCACTGAGATCAGAAGAGTAGCAGATGTCACAGAGATCACGGATGTCACTGATGTCACAATAGTCAAAGAAATCAGAGATGGCAGAGATGTCACTAATGTCAGAATAGCCAAAGACACCATAGATGTCACTGACGTCAAAATAGTCACTTATGTCACAGATGTCACTGATGTCACGATAGTCACAGAGATCACGGATGTCACCGATGTCACAATAGTAAAAGAAATAAAAAACCTCACAGATATCAGTGATGTGACAAAAGTCACAGATGTCACAATGCCCAGAGATGTTACATGTCACTGATGTAACAATAGTCACAGACATCAGAGATGTAAGAGATGTCAATATTGTCATAATAGTCACAGACATCACTGATGTCACATATGTCATTGATGTCACAATAGTCATAGGCATCACAGACATCACTTACCAGTGTTGTCATAATAGTCACCGACGTCAAAAATGCCAGTGATGTAACTGATGTCACAGTAGTCACGGAAGTAACAGATATCAGTTATGTCACAATAGTAACAGGCATCACAGATGAAAGAGATGTCACTGATATCACAAGAGTAACAGACGTCAGAGATGTCACTGCTGTCACAGTAGTCACAGATATAAAAGACGTCACAGATATAAAAGACGTCACAGATATAGATGTAACTTATGTCAAAATAGTTACAGATGTCACAGAAGTCACAGATATCACTGATGTTACAATGGTCACAGCCATAAGAGGTTTCACTAATGTCACTGATGTTGCAATATTCAGAAGACGTCACAGAAGACACAGATGTCAATGATGTCATAATAGTCAGAGACATCACAGATATCAGTGATGTCAAAATAGTCACGGACTTCACAGATGTTAGCCATGTCAAAATAGTCACAGATGTCCCTGATGTAACAGTAGTCACAGACATCATTGATGTTATAGGTGTCACTGATGTCACAATAGTCACTGATGTAACAGACTTCAGAGATGTCACTGATGTCACAATAGTAAAAGATGTAACAGGTATCACTGATGTCATAGTAATCACATATATCACAGACGTCTCCGGTATCAGTGATGTCACAATAGTCACGGACGTCACTGAAGTCACTGAAGACAAAATAGTCACAGATATCGTGGTTTTAACAATAGTCACAGATGTCAAATAACAGATGTTACTGATGTCACTGATGTAAAAATAGTCACAGACAACAAGGATGTAACAGGTCAAAATAGTCAAAGATGTCACAGAGGTGAAAGGTGTCACTGATGTCACAGTAGTCGCAGACATATCCGATTTCATCAATGTCACTGATGTTAAAATATTCACAGACATCATAGATGTCACTGAGATCATTGATGTCACAATATTCATAAACGACAGAGATGTCACTGATGTCACAATAATCAGAGATGTTACAGATGTCACTGATGTCACAATAGTCACAGACAACATAGATGTCTCTGACGTCACAGTAGTCACGGATGTCACAGATTTATCAGATTTTTCTGATGTCGGACTTCACAGATGTCACACTTCACAGACGTCACACACGACACTGAAGTAAAAATAGTCAAAGAAATTGGAGATTTCACAGATGTCACTAATGTCAGAATAGTGTCCAAGATATCCTAGATGTCACTGCTGTCAAAATAGTCACTGATGTCACAGACTTCACAGATATCACAGTAGTCACATACGTCTCAGATGTCACTGAATTGAAAATAGTAACAAATGTCAAAAATATTACTGGTGTTACGATACTCACAGTCTTCACAGCTCTCACTGATGTCACAATAGTCAGAGACGTCACAGATATCAGTGATGTCACAATCATCACAGACATCACAGAGGTTAGATATATCACTGATGTCAAAACAGTATCACATGTCTACAGATTTCACAGAAGTTGCTTATGTCATAGGAGTCACTGGCGATACAGATTTCACAGATGTCATAGGAGTCACAGATGTCAAAGATTTCAAAGATGTTACTGGTGTAACAGTAGTCAATGATAAAATAGATATCACTGATGTCACAGTAGTCACAGGCGTGATCGATGTCACTGAGTTTACAAGAGTGACAGACGTCACAGATGTTACCTATGTTACTGATAGAACAATAGTCACAGATGTCAGAGATGTCACTGATGTAACAAAAGTCAAAGACATCGAGGATGTCACAGAGATCAGAGATGTCACAACAGTCACGGATGTCAGAAATGTCACTGATGTCACAATAGTCACAGAAATAAGAGATTTCACAGATGTCAGTAAAGTCAGAATAGTCAAAGACGTCATAGATGTCATGATGTCAAAATAGTCTCTGATGTCACGGATGTCACTGATGTCAGAATAGTCAAAGAAATCAAAGATGTCACAGATATCAGTGATGTCACAATAGTCACAGACATAACAGCTTTCACTAATGTCCCTGACCTTACAATAATCACACATGTGACTGTTATCAGAATAATCAGAGACGTCACAGATATCAGTGATGTCACAATAGTCACAGACATAACAGCTTTCACTAATGTCCCTGACCTTACAATAATCACACATGTGACTGTTATCAGAATAATCAGAGACGTCACAGATATCAGTGATGTCAAAATAATCACAATAGCCACAGAAGTAACAGATGTCACTGATGTCACAATAGTCACAGACAACATAGACGTCATTGATGTCAAGGTAGCCACAGATGTCACAGATTTCACAGATGTTACTGACGTCACAGAAGTTGCAGATGCCATAGAAGTCACTGATGTAACAATAGTCACAGACAGATATGTAACAGATGTCACTAAGTAAACAACTGTCACAGACCACATAGATGTAACTGATGTCAAAATAGTCACTGATGTCAGAGATGTCACAGGTGTCACCGATATCACAATAGTCACAGACATCACAGACGTCACAGTCATTAGGTATGTCGACGATGTCACTGATGTCACAATAGTAACAGATGTCACTGATGTCACAATAGTAACAGACGTCATAGATGTCACCGATATCACAATAGTCACAGACATCACAGACGTCACAGTCATTAGATATGTCGCCGATGTCACTGATGTCACAATAGTAACAGCTGTCACTGATGTCACAATTGTAACAGACGTCACAAGTGTCAGTGATGTCACAATTGTCACATACTTCACAGATGTCACATATATCAAGGATGTGACACTAGTTACAGATGTCACAAATGTCACTGATGTCAAAATAGTCACAGATGCCACAGACATCAGAAATATCACTGATGTCACAATACTCACAGCCATCATGGCTGTCACTGATGTCACAATAGTCACAGATATCACAGATGTCACTGGTGTCACGATAGTCGTAAAAACATAGATGTCACTGGCGTCACAATAGTCACAGATATCAGAGATTACACAGACGTCACTGACGTTACAGTAGTCACAGATGTCACAAATGTAAGAATGATTACACAGATGTCACTGATGTAAGAAGGGTCAGAAACTTCAGAGAGGTCACAGATGTCATTAATGTCAAAATAGTCACTGATGTCACAGATTTCACAGATGTCACAATAGTCACAGATGTCTGAGATGTCACTGATGTTGCAATGGTCACAGACATCACAGATGTCACAGATATCAGTAATGTCACAAAGCCATAGACATCACAGATGTCACAGATGTCACTGATGTAGCAACAGTCTACGAAGTCAAAGATATCACTGATGTCACAGTAGTCACCTACATCACAAACGTTACAGATACCAGTAACCACAACAGTCATGGATGTCACAGATGTCACTGATGTCACAATAGTCACAGACATCTCAGATGCCACTGATGCCACTGATGTCACTGATGTCACAGTAGTCAGATGCGTGAGAGGTACCACTGATTTCACAAGAGTAACCAATATCACATATGTCGCTGATATCACAATAGTCACAGATGTCACAGATTTCACAGACGTCATCGATGTCACAATAATCACAGACAAAATAGATGTCGCTGATGTCACAAGAGTCAAAATGTCTACAGATTTCACAGATGTCACTGATGTCACGGTAGTCACAGAAACATAGATGTCACTGATGTCACCGTATTCCTAGATGTAACAGATTTCACTTGTCACTTACGTCACAATAGTAACCGACATTACAGTTGTCAAAGACGTAATAGATGTCACTGATGTCAGAATAGTAATAGGTGTCACACATGTCACAGACTTCACAGACGTCACAGACGCAACTGATGTCCCAAAAGTCACAGACATCGGAGATTTCACAGATGTCACACTCTTCATGGATGCCGCAGATGACACTGATGTCACAGTTGTCACTGATGCCACAGTCATCACAAATGTCACTGATGGCACAATCATCACAGATGTCACTGATGCCACTGCTGTAACAATAGTTACAAGATAACACATACCACCAATGTCACAGTGATCACAGGCATGACAGATGTCACTGAAATAACAATAAGAAAAGATGTCACATATCAATGGTGTCAAAATCCTCACAAATTTCAAAGACATCACTGATGTTACTGATGTCACCATTGTCACAGATATCTCTGATTTCACAAGTCACAGATGTCACAGATTTGACTGATGTCACATGTGTAACAATAGTCACAGACAAGATAGTTGTCACTGAGTTCACAATAGCACAGAAGTATACAGATTTCGCAGATGTCACTGATGTTATAGTAGTCAAAGTCATGACAGATATCACTGAGATCAGAAGAGTAGCAGATGTCACAGAGATCACGGATGTCACTGATGTCACAATAGTCAAAGAAATCAGAGATGGCAGAGATGTCACTAATGTCAGAATAGCCAAAGACACCATAGATGTCACTGACGTCAAAATAGTCACTTATGTCACAGATGTCACTGATGTCACGATAGTCACAGAGATCACGGATGTCACCGATGTCACAATAGTAAAAGAAATAAAAAACCTCACAGATATCAGTGATGTGACAAAAGTCACAGATGTCACAATGCCCAGAGATGTTACATGTCACTGATGTAACAATAGTCACAGACATCAGAGATGTAAGAGATGTCAATATTGTCATAATAGTCACAGACATCACTGATGTCACATATGTCATTGATGTCACAATAGTCATAGGCATCACAGACATCACTTACCAGTGTTGTCATAATAGTCACCGACGTCAAAAATGCCAGTGATGTAACTGATGTCACAGTAGTCACGGAAGTAACAGATATCAGTTATGTCACAATAGTAACAGGCATCACAGATGAAAGAGATGTCACTGATATCACAAGAGTAACAGACGTCAGAGATGTCACTGCTGTCACAGTAGTCACAGATATAAAAGACGTCACAGATATAAAAGACGTCACAGATATAGATGTAACTTATGTCAAAATAGTTACAGATGTCACAGAAGTCACAGATATCACTGATGTTACAATGGTCACAGCCATAAGAGGTTTCACTAATGTCACTGATGTTGCAATATTCAGAAGACGTCACAGAAGACACAGATGTCAATGATGTCATAATAGTCAGAGACATCACAGATATCAGTGATGTCAAAATAGTCACGGACTTCACAGATGTTAGCCATGTCAAAATAGTCACAGATGTCCCTGATGTAACAGTAGTCACAGACATCATTGATGTTATAGGTGTCACTGATGTCACAATAGTCACTGATGTAACAGACTTCAGAGATGTCACTGATGTCACAATAGTAAAAGATGTAACAGGTATCACTGATGTCATAGTAATCACATATATCACAGACGTCTCAGGTATCAGTGATGTCACAATAGTCACGGACGTCACTGAAGTCACTGAAGACAAAATAGTCACAGATATCGTGGTTTTAACAATAGTCACAGATGTCAAATAACAGATGTTACTGATGTCACTGATGTAAAAATAGTCACAGACAACAAGGATGTAACAGGTCAAAATAGTCAAAGATGTCACAGAGGTGAAAGGTGTCACTGATGTCACAGTAGTCGCAGACATATCCGATTTCATCAATGTCACTGATGTTAAAATATTCACAGACATCATAGATGTCACTGAGATCATTGATGTCACAATATTCATAAACGACAGAGATGTCACTGATGTCACAATAATCAGAGATGTTACAGATGTCACTGATGTCACAATAGTCACAGACAACATAGATGTCTCTGACGTCACAGTAGTCACGGATGTCACAGATTTATCAGATTTTTCTGATGTCGGACTTCACAGATGTCACACTTCACAGACGTCACACACGTCACTGAAGTAAAAATAGTCAAAGAAACTGGAGATTTCACAGATGTCACTAATGTCAGAATAATGTCCAAGATATCCTAGATGTCACTGCTGTCAAAATAGTCACTGATGTCACAGACTTCACAGATATCACAGTAGTCACATACGTCTCAGATGTCACTGAATTGAAAATAGTAACAAATGTCAAAAATATTACTGGTGTTACGATACTCACAGTCTTCACAGCTCTCACTGATGTCACAATAGTCAGAGACGTCACAGATATCAGTGATGTCACAATCATCACAGACATCACAGAGGTTAGATATATCACTGATGTCAAAACAGTATCACATGTCTACAGATTTCACAGAAGTTGCTTATGTCATAGGAGTCACTGGCGATACAGATTTCACAGATGTCATAGGAGTCACAGATGTCAAAGATTTCAAAGATGTTACTGGTGTAACAGTAGTCAATGATAAAATAGATATCACTGATGTCACAGTAGTCACAGGCGTGATCGATGTCACTGAGTTTACAAGAGTGACAGACGTCACAGATGTTACCTATGTTACTGATAGAACAATAGTCACAGATGTCAGAGATGTCACTGATGTAACAAAAGTCAAAGACATCGAGGATGTCACAGAGATCAGAGATGTCACAACAGTCACGGATGTCAGAAATGTCACTGATGTCACAATAGTCACAGAAATAAGAGATTTCACAGATGTCAGTAAAGTCAGAATAGTCAAAGACGTCATAGATGTCATGATGTCAAAATAGTCTCTGATGTCACGGATGTCACTGATGTCAGAATAGTCAAAGAAATCAAAGATGTCACAGATATCAGTGATGTCACAATAGTCACAGACATAACAGCTTTCACTAATGTCCCTGACCTTACAATAATCACACATGTGACTGTTATCAGAATAATCAGAGATGTCACAGATATCAGTGATGTCAAAATAATCACAATAGCCACAGAAGTAACAGATGTCACTGATGTCACAATAGTCACAGACAACATAGACGTCATTGATGTCAAGGTAGCCACAGATGTCACAGATTTCACAGATGTTACTGACGTCAAAGAAGTTGCAGATGCCATAGAAGTCCCTGATGTAACAATAGTCACAGACAGATATGTAACAGATGTCACTATGTAAACAACTGTCACAGACCACATAGATGTAACTGATGTCAAAATAGTCACTGATGTCAGAGATGTCACAGGTGTCACCGATATCACAATAGTCACAGACATCACAGACGTCACAGTCATTAGGTATGTCGACGATGTCACTGATGTCACAATAGTAACAGATGTCACTGATGTCACAATAGTAACAGACGTCATAGATGTCACCGATATCACAATAGTCACAGACATCACAGACGTCACAGTCATTAGATATGTCGCCGATGTCACTGATGTCACAATAGTAACAGCTGTCACTGATGTCACAATTGTAACAGACGTCACAAGTGTCAGTGATGTCACAATTGTCACATACTTCACAGATGTCACATATATCAAGGATGTGACACTAGTTACAGATGTCACAAATGTCACTGATGTCAAAATAGTCACAGATGCCACAGACATCAGAAATATCACTGATGTCACAATACTCACAGCCATCATGGCTGTCACTGATGTCACAATAGTCACAGATATCACAGATGTCACTGGTGTCACGATAGTCGTAAAAACATAGATGTCACTGGCGTCACAATAGTCACAGATATCAGAGATTACACAGACGTCACTGACGTTACAGTAGTCACAGATGTCACAAATGTAAGAATGATTACACAGATGTCACTGATGTAAGAAGGGTCAGAAACTTCAGAGAGGTCACAGATGTCATTAATGTCAAAATAGTCTCTGATGTCACGGATGTCACTGATGTCAGAATAGTCAAAGAAATCAAAGATGTCACAGATATCAGTGATGTCACAATAGTCACAGACATAACAGCTTTCACTAATGTCCCTGACCTTACAATAATCACACATGTGACTGTTATCAGAATAATCAGAGATGTCACAGATATCAGTGATGTCAAAATAATCACAATAGCCACAGAAGTAACAGATGTCACTGATGTCACAATAGTCACAGACAACATAGACGTCATTGATGTCAAGGTAGCCACAGATGTCACAGATTTCACAGATGTTACTGACGTCAAAGAAGTTGCAGATGCCATAGAAGTCCCTGATGTAACAATAGTCACAGACAGATATGTAACAGATGTCACTAAGTAAACAACTGTCACAGACCACATAGATGTAACTGATGTCAAAATAGTCACTGATGTCAGAGATGTCACAGGTGTCACCGATATCACAATAGTCACAGACATCACAGACGTCACAGTCATTAGGTATGTCGACGATGTCACTGATGTCACAATAGTAACAGATGTCACTGATGTCACAATAGTAACAGACGTCATAGATGTCACCGATATCACAATAGTCACAGACATCACAGACGTCACAGTCATTAGATATGTCGCCGATGTCACTGATGTCACAATAGTAACAGCTGTCACTGATGTCACAATTGTAACAGACGTCACAAGTGTCAGTGATGTCACAATTGTCACATACTTCACAGATGTCACATATATCAAGGATGTGACACTAGTTACAGATGTCACAAATGTCACTGATGTCAAAATAGTCACAGATGCCACAGACATCAGAAATATCACTGATGTCACAATACTCACAGCCATCATGGCTGTCACTGATGTCACAATAGTCACAGATATCACAGATGTCACTGGTGTCACGATAGTCGTAAAAACATAGATGTCACTGGCGTCACAATAGTCACAGATATCAGAGATTACACAGACGTCACTGACGTTACAGTAGTCACAGATGTCACAAATGTAAGAATGATTACACAGATGTCACTGATGTAAGAAGGGTCAGAAACTTCAGAGAGGTCACAGATGTCATTAATGTCAAAATAGTCACTGATGTCACAGATTTCACAGATGTCACAATAGTCACAGATGTCTGAGATGTCACTGATGTTGCAATGGTCACAGACATCACAGATGTCACAGATATCAGTAATGTCACAAAGCCATAGACATCACAGATGTCACAGATGTCACTGATGTAGCAACAGTCTACGAAGTCAAAGATATCACTGATGTCACAGTAGTCACCTACATCACAAACGTTACAGATACCAGTAACCACAACAGTCATGGATGTCACAGATGTCACTGATGTCACAATAGTCACAGACATCTCAGATGCCACTGATGCCACTGATGCCACTGATGCCACTGATGTCACCGATGTCACAGTAGTCAGATGCGTGAGAGGTATCACTGATTTCACAATAGTAACCAACATCACATATGTCGCTGACATCACAATAGTCACAGATGTCACAGATTTCACAGACGTCATCGATGTCACAATAATCACAGACAAAATAGATGTCGCTGATGTCACAAGAGTCAAAATGTCTACAGATTTCACAGACGTCACTGATGTCACGGTAGTCACAGAAACATAGATGTCACTGATGTCACCGTATTCCTAGATGTAACAGATTTCACTTGTCACTTACGTCACAATAGTAACCGACATTACAGTTGTCAAAGACGTAATAGATGTCACTGATGTCAGAATAGTAATAGGTGTCACACATGTCACAGACTTCACAGACGCAACTGATGTCCCAAAAGTCACAGACATCGGAGATTTCACAGATGTCACACTCTTCATGGATGCCGCAGATGACACTGATGTCACAATTGTCACAGATGCCACAGTCATCACAAATGTCACTGATGGCACAATCATCACAGATGTCACTGATGCCACTGCTGTAACAATAGTTACAAGTTAACACATACCACCAATGTCACAGTGATCACAGGCATGACAGATGTCACTGAAATAACAATAAGAAAAGATGTCACATGTCAATGGTGTCAAAATCCTCACAAATTTCAAAGACATCACTGATGTTACTGATGTCACCATTGTCACAGATGTCTCTGATTTCACAAGTCACAGATGTCACAGATTTCACCGATGTCACATGTGTAACAATAGTCACAGACAAGATAGTTGTCACTGAGTTCACAATAGCACAGAAGTATACAGATTTCGCAGATGTCACTGATGTTATAGTAGTCAAAGTCATGACAGATATCACTGAGATCAGAAGAGTAGCAGATGTCACAGAGATCACGGATGTCACTGATGTCACAATAGTCAAAGAAATCAGAGATGGCAGAGATGTCACTAATGTCAGAATAGCCAAAGACACCATAGATGTCACTGACGTCAAAATAGTCACTTATGTCACAGATGTCACTGATGTCACGATAGTCACAGAGATCACGGATGTCACCGATGTCACAATAGTAAAAGAAATAAAAAACCTCACAGATATCAGTGATGTGACAAAAGTCACAGATGTCACAATGCCCAGAGATGTTACATGTCACTGATGTAACAATAGTCACAGACATCAGAGATGTAAGAGATGTCAATATTGTCATAATAGTCACAGACATCACTGATGTCACATATGTCATTGATGTCACAATAGTCATAGGCATCACAGACATCACTTACCAGTGTTGTCATAATAGTCACCGACGTCAAAAATGCCAGTGATGTAACTGATGTCACAGTAGTCACGGAAGTAACAGATATCAGTTATGTCACAATAGTAACAGGCATCACAGATGAAAGAGATGTCACTGATATCACAAGAGTAACAGACGTCAGAGATGTCACTGCTGTCACAGTAGTCACAGATATAAAAGACGTCACAGATATAAAAGACGTCACAGATATAGATGTAACTTATGTCAAAATAGTTACAGATGTCACAGAAGTCACAGATATCACTGATGTTACAATGGTCACAGCCATAAGAGGTTTCACTAATGTCACTGATGTTGCAATATTCAGAAGACGTCACAGAAGACACAGATGTCAATGATGTCATAATAGTCAGAGACATCACAGATATCAGTGATGTCAAAATAGTCACGGACTTCACAGATGTTAGCCATGTCAAAATAGTCACAGATGTCCCTGATGTAACAGTAGTCACAGACATCATTGATGTTATAGGTGTCACTGATGTCACAATAGTCACTGATGTAACAGACTTCAGAGATGTCACTGATGTCACAATAGTAAAAGATGTAACAGGTATCACTGATGTCATAGTAATCACATATATCACAGACGTCTCAGGTATCAGTGATGTCACAATAGTCACGGACGTCACTGAAGTCACTGAAGACAAAATAGTCACAGATATCGTGGTTTTAACAATAGTCACAGATGTCAAATAACAGATGTTACTGATGTCACTGATGTAAAAATAGTCACAGACAACAAGGATGTAACAGGTCAAAATAGTCAAAGATGTCACAGAGGTGAAAGGTGTCACTGATGTCACAGTAGTCGCAGACATATCCGATTTCATCAATGTCACTGATGTTAAAATATTCACAGACATCATAGATGTCACTGAGATCATTGATGTCACAATATTCATAAACGACAGAGATGTCACTGATGTCACAATAATCAGAGATGTTACAGATGTCACTGATGTCACAATAGTCACAGACAACATAGATGTCTCTGACGTCACAGTAGTCACGGATGTCACAGATTTATCAGATTTTTCTGATGTCGGACTTCACAGATGTCACACTTCACAGACGTCACACACGTCACTGAAGTAAAAATAGTCAAAGAAACTGGAGATTTCACAGATGTCACTAATGTCAGAATAATGTCCAAGATATCCTAGATGTCACTGCTGTCAAAATAGTCACTGATGCCACAGACTTCACAGATATCACAGTAGTCACATACGTCTCAGATGTCACTGAATTGAAAATAGTAACAAATGTCAAAAATATTACTGGTGTTACGATACTCACAGTCTTCACAGCTCTCACTGATGTCACAATAGTCAGAGACGTCACAGATATCAGTGATGTCACAATCATCACAGACATCACAGAGGTTAGATATATCACTGATGTCAAAACAGTATCACATGTCTACAGATTTCACAGAAGTTGCTTATGTCATAGGAGTCACTGGCGATACAGATTTCACAGATGTCATAGGAGTCACAGATGTCAAAGATTTCAAAGATGTTACTGGTGTAACAGTAGTCAATGATAAAATAGATATCACTGATGTCACAGTAGTCACAGGCGTGATCGATGTCACTGAGTTTACAAGAGTGACAGACGTCACAGATGTTACCTATGTTACTGATAGAACAATAGTCACAGATGTCAGAGATGTCACTGATGTAACAAAAGTCAAAGACATCGAGGATGTCACAGAGATCAGAGATGTCACAACAGTCACGGATGTCACAAATGTCACTGATGTCACAATAGTCACAGAAATAAGAGATTTCACAGATGTCAGTAAAGTCAGAATAGTCAAAGACGTCATAGATGTCATGATGTCAAAATAGTCTCTGATGTCACGGATGTCACTGATGTCAGAATAGTCAAAGAAATCAAAGATGTCACAGATATCAGTGATGTCACAATAGTCACAGACATAACAGCTTTCACTAATGTCCCTGACCTTACAATAATCACACATGTGACTGTTATCAGAATAATCAGAGACGTCACAGATATCAGTGATGTCAAAATAATCACAATAGCCACAGAAGTAACAGATGTCACTGATGTCACAATAGTCACAGACAACATAGACGTCATTGATGTCAAGGTAGCCACAGATGTCACAGATTTCACAGATGTTACTGACGTCAAAGAAGTTGCAGATGCCATAGAAGTCACTGATGTAACAATAGTCACAGACAGATATGTAACAGATGTCACTAAGTAAACAACTGTCACAGACCACATAGATGTAACTGATGTCAAAATAGTCACTGATGTCAGAGATGTCACAGGTGTCACCGATATCACAATAGTCACAGACATCACAGACGTCACAGTCATTAGGTATGTCGACGATGTCACTGATGTCACAATAGTAACAGATGTCACTGATGTCACAATAGTAACAGACGTCATAGATGTCACCGATATCACAATAGTCACAGACATCACAGACGTCACAGTCATTAGATATGTCGCCGATGTCACTGATGTCACAATAGTAACAGCTGTCACTGATGTCACAATTGTAACAGACGTCACAAGTGTCAGTGATGTCACAATTGTCACATACTTCACAGATGTCACATATATCAAGGATGTGACACTAGTTACAGATGTCACAAATGTCACTGATGTCAAAATAGTCACAGATGCCACAGACATCAGAAATATCACTGATGTCACAATACTCACAGCCATCATGGCTGTCACTGATGTCACAATAGTCACAGATATCACAGATGTCACTGGTGTCACGATAGTCGTAAAAACATAGATGTCACTGGCGTCACAATAGTCACAGATATCAGAGATTACACAGACGTCACTGACGTTACAGTAGTCACAGATGTCACAAATGTAAGAATGATTACACAGATGTCACTGATGTAAGAAGGGTCAGAAACTTCAGAGAGGTCACAGATGTCATTAATGTCAAAATAGTCACTGATGTCACAGATTTCACAGATGTCACAATAGTCACAGATGTCTGAGATGTCACTGATGTTGCAATGGTCACAGACATCACAGATGTCACAGATATCAGTAATGTCACAAAGCCATAGACATCACAGATGTCACAGATGTCACTGATGTAGCAACAGTCTACGAAGTCAAAGATATCACTGATGTCACAGTAGTCACCTACATCACAAACGTTACAGATACCAGTAACCACAACAGTCATGGATGTCACAGATGTCACTGATGTCACAATAGTCACAGACATCTCAGATGCCACTGATGCCACTGATGCCACTGATGCCACTGATGTCACTGATGTCACAGTAGTCAGATGCGTGAGAGGTATCACTGATTTCACAATAGTAACCAACATCACATATGTCGCTGACATCACAATAGTCACAGATGTCACAGATTTCACAGACGTCATCGATGTCACAATAATCACAGACAAAATAGATGTCGCTGATGTCACAAGAGTCAAAATGTCTACAGATTTCACAGACGTCACTGATGTCACGGTAGTCACAGAAACATAGATGTCACTGATGTCACCGTATTCCTAGATGTAACAGATTTCACTTGTCACTTACGTCACAATAGTAACCGACATTACAGTTGTCAAAGACGTAATAGATGTCACTGATGTCAGAATAGTAATAGGTGTCACACATGTCACAGACTTCACAGACGCAACTGATGTCCCAAAAGTCACAGACATCGGAGATTTCACAGATGTCACACTCTTCATGGATGCCGCAGATGACACTGATGTCACAATTGTCACAGATGCCACAGTCATCACAAATGTCACTGATGGCACAATCATCACAGATGTCACTGATGCCACTGCTGTAACAATAGTTACAAGTTAACACATACCACCAATGTCACAGTGATCACAGGCATGACAGATGTCACTGAAATAACAATAAGAAAAGATGTCACATGTCAATGGTGTCAAAATCCTCACAAATTTCAAAGACATCACTGATGTTACTGATGTCACCATTGTCACAGATATCTCTGATTTCACAAGTCACAGATGTCACAGATTTGACTGATGTCACATGTGTAACAATAGTCACAGACAAGATAGTTGTCACTGAGTTCACAATAGCACAGAAGTATACAGATTTCGCAGATGTCACTGATGTTATAGTAGTCAAAGTCATGACAGATATCACTGAGATCAGAAGAGTAGCAGATGTCACAGAGATCACGGATGTCACTGATGTCACAATAGTCAAAGAAATCAGAGATGGCAGAGATGTCACTAATGTCAGAATAGCCAAAGACACCATAGATGTCACTGACGTCAAAATAGTCACTTATGTCACAGATGTCACTGATGTCACGATAGTCACAGAGATCACGGATGTCACCGATGTCACAATAGTAAAAGAAATAAAAAACCTCACAGATATCAGTGATGTGACAAAAGTCACAGATGTCACAATGCCCAGAGATGTTACATGTCACTGATGTAACAATAGTCACAGACATCAGAGATGTAAGAGATGTCAATATTGTCATAATAGTCACAGACATCACTGATGTCACATATGTCATTGATGTCACAATAGTCATAGGCATCACAGACATCACTTACCAGTGTTGTCATAATAGTCACCGACGTCAAAAATGCCAGTGATGTAACTGATGTCACAGTAGTCACGGAAGTAACAGATATCAGTTATGTCACAATAGTAACAGGCATCACAGATGAAAGAGATGTCACTGATATCACAAGAGTAACAGACGTCAGAGATGTCACTGCTGTCACAGTAGTCACAGATATAAAAGACGTCACAGATATAAAAGACGTCACAGATATAGATGTAACTTATGTCAAAATAGTTACAGATGTCACAGAAGTCACAGATATCACTGATGTTACAATGGTCACAGCCATAAGAGGTTTCACTAATGTCACTGATGTTGCAATATTCAGAAGACGTCACAGAAGACACAGATGTCAATGATGTCATAATAGTCAGAGACATCACAGATATCAGTGATGTCAAAATAGTCACGGACTTCACAGATGTTAGCCATGTCAAAATAGTCACAGATGTCCCTGATGTAACAGTAGTCACAGACATCATTGATGTTATAGGTGTCACTGATGTCACAATAGTCACTGATGTAACAGACTTCAGAGATGTCACTGATGTCACAATAGTAAAAGATGTAATAGGTATCACTGATGTCATAGTAATCACATATATCACAGACGTCTCAGGTATCAGTGATGTCACAATAGTCACGGACGTCACTGAAGTCACTGAAGACAAAATAGTCACAGATATCGTGGTTTTAACAATAGTCACAGATGTCAAATAACAGATGTTACTGATGTCACTGATGTAAAAATAGTCACAGACAACAAGGATGTAACAGGTCAAAATAGTCAAAGATGTCACAGAGGTGAAAGGTGTCACTGATGTCACAGTAGTCGCAGACATATCCGATTTCATCAATGTCACTGATGTTAAAATATTCACAGACATCATAGATGTCACTGAGATCATTGATGTCACAATATTCATAAACGACAGAGATGTCACTGATGTCACAATAATCAGAGATGTTACAGATGTCACTGATGTCACAATAGTCACAGACAACATAGATGTCTCTGACGTCACAGTAGTCACGGATGTCACAGATTTATCAGATTTTTCTGATGTCGGACTTCACAGATGTCACACTTCACAGACGTCACACACGTCACTGAAGTAAAAAGAGTCAAAGAAATTGGAGATTTCACAGATGTCACTAATGTCAGAATAGTGTCCAAGATATCCTAGATGTCACTGCTGTCAAAATAGTCACTGATGTCACAGACTTCACAGATATCACAGTAGTCACATACGTCTCAGATGTCACTGAATTGAAAATAGTAACAAATGTCAAAAATATTACTGGTGTTACAATACTCACAGTCTTCACAGCTCTCACTGATGTCACAATAGTCAGAGACGTCACAGATATCAGTGATGTCACAATCATCACAGACATCACAGAGGTTAGATATATCACTGATGTCAAAACAGTATCACATGTCTACAGATTTCACAGAAGTTGCTGATGTCATAGGAGTCACTGGCGATACAGATTTCACAGATGTCATAGGAGTCACAGATGTCAAAGATTTCAAAGATGTTACTGGTGTAACAGTAGTCAATGATAAAATAGATATCACTGATGTCACAGTAGTCACAGGCGTGATAGATGTCACTGAGTTTACAAGAGTGACAGACGTCACAGATGTTACCTATGTTACTGATAGAACAATAGTCACAGATGTCAGAGATGTCACTGATGTAACAAAAGTCAAAGACATCGAGGATGTCACAGAGATCGGAGATGTCACAACAGTCACGGATGTCAGAAATGTCACTGATGTCACAATAGTCACAGAAATAAGAGATTTCACAGATGTCAGTAAAGTCAGAATAGTCAAAGACGTCATAGATGTCATGATGTCAAAATAGTCTCTGATGTCACGGATGTCACTGATGTCAGAATAGTCAAAGAAATCAAAGATGTCACAGATATCAGTGATGTCACAATAGTCACAGACATAACAGCTTTCACTAATGTCCCTGACCTTACAATAATCACACATGTGACTGTTATCAGAATAATCAGAGACGTCACAGATATCAGTGATGTCAAAATAATCACAATAGCCACAGAAGTAACAGATGTCACTGATGTCACAATAGTCACAGACAACATAGACGTCATTGATGTCAAGGTAGCCACAGATGTCACAGATTTCACAGATGTTACTGACGTCAAAGAAGTTGCAGATGCCATAGAAGTCACTGATGTAACAATAGTCACAGACAGATATGTAACAGATGTCACTAAGTAAACAACTGTCACAGACCACATAGATGTAACTGATGTCAAAATAGTCACTGATGTCAGAGATGTCACAGGTGTCACCGATATCACAATAGTCACAGACATCACAGACGTCACAGTCATTAGGTATGTCGACGATGTCACTGATGTCACAATAGTAACAGATGTCACTGATGTCACAATAGTAACAGACGTCATAGATGTCACCGATATCACAATAGTCACAGACATCACAGACGTCACAGTCATTAGATATGTCGCCGATGTCACTGATGTCACAATAGTAACAGCTGTCACTGATGTCACAATTGTAACAGACGTCACAAGTGTCAGTGATGTCACAATTGTCACATACTTCACAGATGTCACATATATCAAGGATGTGACACTAGTTACAGATGTCACAAATGTCACTGATGTCAAAATAGTCACAGATGCCACAGACATCAGAAATATCACTGATGTCACAATACTCACAGCCATCATGGCTGTCACTGATGTCACAATAGTCACAGATATCACAGATGTCACTGGTGTCACGATAGTCGTAAAAACATAGATGTCACTGGCGTCACAATAGTCACAGATATCAGAGATTACACAGACGTCACTGACGTTACAGTAGTCACAGATGTCACAAATGTAAGAATGATTACACAGATGTCACTGATGTAAGAAGGGTCAGAAACTTCAGAGAGGTCACAGATGTCATTAATGTCAAAATAGTCACTGATGTCACAGATTTCACAGATGTCACAATAGTCACAGATGTCTGAGATGTCACTGATGTTGCAATGGTCACAGACATCACAGATGTCACAGATATCAGTAATGTCACAAAGCCATAGACATCACAGATGTCACAGATGTCACTGATGTAGCAACAGTCTACGAAGTCAAAGATATCACTGATGTCACAGTAGTCACCTACATCACAAACGTTACAGATACCAGTAACCACAACAGTCATGGGTGTCACAGATGTCACTGATGTCACAATAGTCACAGACATCTCAGATGCCACTGATGCCACTGATGCCACTGATGCCACTGATGTCACTGATGTCACAGTAGTCAGATGCGTGAGAGGTATCACTGATTTCACAATAGTAACCAACATCACATATGTCGCTGATATCACAATAGTCACAGATGTCACAGATTTCACAGACGTCATCGATGTCACAATAATCACAGACAAAATAGATGTCGCTGATGTCACAAGAGTCAAAATGTCTACAGATTTCACAGACGTCACTGATGTCACGGTAGTCACAGAAACATAGATGTCACTGATGTCACCGTATTCCTAGATGTACCAGATTTCACTTGTCACTTACGTCACAATAGTAACCGACATTACAGTTGTCAAAGACGTAATAGATGTCACTGATGTCAGAATAGTAATAGGTGTCACACATGTCACAGACTTCACAGACGCAACTGATGTCCCAAAAGTCACAGACATCGGAGATTTCACAGATGTCACACTCTTCATGGATGCCGCAGATGACACTGATGTCACAATTGTCACAGATGCCACAGTCATCACAAATGTCACTGATGGCACAATCATCACAGATGTCACTGATACCACTGCTGTAACAATAGTTACAAGTTAACACATACCACCAATGTCACAGTGATCACAGGCATGACAGATGTCACTGAAATAACAATAAGAAAAGATGTCACATGTCAATGGTGTCAAAATCCTCACAAATTTCAAAGACATCACTGATGTTACTGATGTCACCATTGTCACAGATATCTCTGATTTCACAAGTCACAGATGTCACAGATTTGACTGATGTCACATGTGTAACAATAGTCACAGACAAGATAGTTGTCACTGAGTTCACAATAGCACAGAAGTATACAGATTTCGCAGATGTCACTGATGTTATAGTAGTCAAAGTCATGACAGATATCACTGAGATCAGAAGAGTAGCAGATGTCACAGAGATCACGGATGTCACTGATGTCACAATAGTCAAAGAAATCAGAGATGGCAGAGATGTCACTAATGTCAGAATGGCCAAAGACATCATAGATATCACTGACATCAAAATAGTCACTTATGTCACAGATGTCACTGATGTCACGATAGTCACAGAGATCACGGATGTCACCGATGTCACAATAGTAAAAGAAATAAAAAACCTCACAGATATCAGTGATGTGACAAAAGTCACAGATGTCACAATGCCCAGAGATGTTACATGTCACTGATGTAACAATAGTCACAGACATCAGAGATGTAAGAGATGTCAATATTGTCGTAATAGTCACAGACATCACTGATGTCACATATGTCATTGATGTCACAATAGTCATAGGCATCACAGACATCACTTACCAGTGTTGTCATAATAGTCACCGACGTCAAAAATGCCAGTGATGTAACTGATGTCACAGTAGTCACGGAAGTAACAGATATCAGTTATGTCACAATAGTAACAGGCATCACAGATGAAAGAGATGTCACTGATATCACAAGAGTAACAGACGTCAGAGATGTCACTGCTGTCACAGTAGTCACAGATATAAAAGACGTCACAGATATAAAAGACGTCACAGATATAGATGTAACTTATGTCAAAATAGTTACAGATGTCACAGAAGTCACAGATATCACTGATGTTACAATGGTCACAGCCATAAGAGGTTTCACTAATGTCACTGATGTTGCAATATTCAGAAGACGTCACAGAAGACACAGATGTCAATGATGTCATAATAGTCAGAGACATCACAGATATCAGTGATGTCAAAATAGTCACGGACTTCACAGATGTTAGCCATGTCAAAATAGTCACAGATGTCCCTGATGTAACAGTAGTCACAGACATCATTGATGTTATAGGTGTCACTGATGTCACAATAGTCACTGATGTAACAGACTTCAGAGATGTCACTGATGTCACAATAGTAAAAGATGTAATAGGTATCACTGATGTCATAGTAATCACATATATCACAGACGTCTCAGGTATCAGTGATGTCACAATAGTCACGGACGTCACTGAAGTCACTGAAGACAAAATAGTCACAGATATCGTGGTTTTAACAATAGTCACAGATGTCAAATAACAGATGTTACTGATGTCACTGATGTAAAAATAGTCACAGACAACAAGGATGTAACAGGTCAAAATAGTCAAAGATGACACAGAGGTGAAAGGTGTCACTGATGTCACAGTAGGTGCAGACATATCCGATTTCATCAATGTCACTGATGTTAAAATATTCACAGACATCATAGATGTCACTGAGATCATTGATGTCACAATATTCATAAACGACAGAGATGTCACTGATGTCACAACAATCAGAGATGTTACAGATGTCACTGATGTCACAATAGTCACAGACAACATAGATGTCACTGACGTCACAGTAGTCACGGATGTCACAGATTTATCAGATTTTTCTGATGTCGGACTTCACCGATGTCACACTTCACAGACGTCACACACGTCACTGAAGTAAAAATAGTCAAAGAAATTGGAGATTTCACAGATGTCACTAATGTCAGAATAGTGTCCAAGATATCCTAGATGTCACTGCTGTCAAAATAGTCACTGATGTCACAGACTTCACAGATATCACAGTAGTCACATACGTCTCAGATGTCACTGAATTGAAAATAGTAACAAATGTCAAAAATATTACTGGTGTTACAATACTCACAGTCTTCACAGCTCTCACTGATGTCACAATAGTCAGAGACGTCACAGATATCAGTGATGTCACAATCATCACAGACATCACAGAGGTTAGATATATCACTGATGTCAAAACAGTATCACATGTCTACAGATTTCACAGAAGTTGCTGATGTCATAGGAGTCACTGGCGATACAGATTTCACAGATGTCATAGGAGTCACAGATGTCAAAGATTTCAAAGATGTTACTGGTGTAACAGTAGTCAATGATAAAATAGATATCACTGATGTCACAGTAGTCACAGGCGTGATAGATGTCACTGAGTTTACAAGAGTGACAGACGTCACAGATGTTACCTATGTTACTGATAGAACAATAGTCACAGATGTCAGAGATGTCACTGATGTAACAAAAGTCAAAGACATCGAGGATGTCACAGAGATCAGAGATGTCACAACAGTCACGGATGTCAGAAATGTCACTGATGTCACAATAGTCACAGAAATAAGAGATTTCACAGATGTCAGTAAAGTCAGAATAGTCAAAGACGTCATAGATGTCATGATGTCAAAATAGTCTCTGATGTCACGGATGTCACTGATGTCAGAATAGTCAAAGAAATCAAAGATGTCACAGATATCCGTGATGTCACAATAGTCACAGACATAACAGCTTTCACTAATGTCCCTGACCTTACAATAATCACACATGTGACTGTTATCAGAATAATCAGAGACGTCACAGATATCAGTGATGTCAAAATAATCACAATAGCCACAGAAGTAACAGATGTCACTGATGTCACAATAGTCACAGACAACATAGACGTCATTGATGTCAAGGTAGCCACAGATGTCACAGATTTCACAGATGTTACTGACGTCACAGAAGTTGCAGATGCCATAGAAGTCCCTGATGTAACAATAGTCACAGACAGATATGTAACAGATGTCACTAAGTAAACAACTGTCACAGACCACATAGATGTAACTGATGTCAAAATAGTCACTGATGTCAGAGATGTCACAGGTGTCACCGATATCACAATAGTCACAGACATCACAGACGTCACAGTCATTAGGTATGTCGACGATGTCACTGATGTCACAATAGTAACAGATGTCACTGATGTCACAATAGTAACAGACATCATAGATGTCACCGATATCACAATAGTCACAGACATCACAGACGTCACAGTCATTAGATATGTCGCCGATGTCACTGATGTCACAATAGTAACAGCTGTCACTGATGTCACAATTGTAACAGACGTCACAAGTGTCAGTGATGTCACAATTGTCACATACTTCACAGATGTCACATATATCAAGGATGTGACACTAGTTACAGATGTCACAAATGTCACTGATGTCAAAATAGTCACAGATGCCACAGACATCAGAAATATCACTGATGTCACAATACTCACAGCCATCATGGCTGTCACTGATGTCACAATAGTCACAGATATCACAGATGTCACTGGTGTCACGATAGTCGTAAAAACATAGATGTCACTGGCGTCACAATAGTCACAGATATCAGAGATTACACAGACGTCACTGACGTTACAGTAGTCACAGATGTCACAAATGTAAGAATGATTACACAGATGTCACTGATGTAAGAAGGGTCAGAAACTTCAGAGAGGTCACAGATGTCATTAATGTCAAAATAGTCACTGATGTCACAGATTTCACAGATGTCACAATAGTCACAGATGTCTGAGATGTCACTGATGTTGCAATGGTCACAGACATCACAGATGTCACAGATATCAGTAATGTCACAAAGCCATAGACATCACAGATGTCACAGATGTCACTGATGTAGCAACAGTCTACGAAGTCAAAGATATCACTGATGTCACAGTAGTCACCTACATCACAAACGTTACAGATACCAGTAACCACAACAGTCATGGATGTCACAGATGTCACTGATGTCACAATAGTCACAGACATCTCAGATGCCACTGATGCCACTGATGCCACTGATGCCACTGATGTCACTGATGTCACAGTAGTCAGATGCGTGAGAGGTATCACTGATTTCACAATAGTAACCAACATCACATATGTCGCTGATATCACAATAGTCACAGATGTCACAGATTTCACAGACGTCATCGATGTCACAATAATCACAGACAAAATAGATGTCGCTGATGTCACAAGAGTCAAAATGTCTACAGATTTCACAGACGTCACTGATGTCACGGTAGTCACAGAAACATAGATGTCACTGATGTCACCGTATTCCTAGATGTACCAGATTTCACTTGTCACTTACGTCACAATAGTAACCGACATTACAGTTGTCAAAGACGTAATAGATGTCACTGATGTCAGAATAGTAATAGGTGTCACACATGTCACAGACTTCACAGACGCAACTGATGTCCCAAAAGTCACAGACATCGGAGATTTCACAGATGTCACACTCTTCATGGATGCCGCAGATGACACTGATGTCACAATTGTCACAGATGCCACAGTCATCACAAATGTCACTGATGGCACAATCATCACAGATGTCACTGATACCACTGCTGTAACAATAGTTACAAGTTAACACATACCACCAATGTCACAGTGATCACAGGCATGACAGATGTCACTGAAATAACAATAAGAAAAGATGTCACATGTCAATGGTGTCAAAATCCTCACAAATTTCAAAGACATCACTGATGTTACTGATGTCACCATTGTCACAGATATCTCTGATTTCACAAGTCACAGATGTCACAGATTTGACTGATGTCACATGTGTAACAATAGTCACAGACAAGATAGTTGTCACTGAGTTCACAATAGCACAGAAGTATACAGATTTCGCAGATGTCACTGATGTTATAGTAGTCAAAGTCATGACAGATATCACTGAGATCAGAAGAGTAGCAGATGTCACAGAGATCACGGATGTCACTGATGTCACAATAGTCAAAGAAATCAGAGATGGCAGAGATGTCACTAATGTCAGAATGGCCAAAGACATCATAGATATCACTGACATCAAAATAGTCACTTATGTCACAGATGTCACTGATGTCACGATAGTCACAGAGATCACGGATGTCACCGATGTCACAATAGTAAAAGAAATAAAAAACCTCACAGATATCAGTGATGTGACAAAAGTCACAGATGTCACAATGCCCAGAGATGTTACATGTCACTGATGTAACAATAGTCACAGACATCAGAGATGTAAGAGATGTCAATATTGTCGTAATAGTCACAGACATCACTGATGTCACATATGTCATTGATGTCACAATAGTCATAGGCATCACAGACATCACTTACCAGTGTTGTCATAATAGTCACCGACGTCAAAAATGCCAGTGATGTAACTGATGTCACAGTAGTCACGGAAGTAACAGATATCAGTTATGTCACAATAGTAACAGGCATCACAGATGAAAGAGATGTCACTGATATCACAAGAGTAAGAGACGTCAGAGATGTCACTGCTGTCACAGTAGTCACAGATATAAAAGACGTCACAGATATAAAAGACGTCACAGATATAGATGTAACTTATGTCAAAATAGTTACAGATGTCACAGAAGTCACAGATATCACTGATGTTACAATGGTCACAGCCATAAGAGGTTTCACTAATGTCACTGATGTTGCAATATTCAGAAGACGTCACAGAAGACACAGATGTCAATGATGTCATAATAGTCAGAGACATCACAGATATCAGTGATGTCAAAATAGTCACGGACTTCACAGATGTTAGCCATGTCAAAATAGTCACAGATGTCCCTGATGTAACAGTAGTCACAGACATCATTGATGTTATAGGTGTCACTGATGTCACAATAGTCACTGATGTAACAGACTTCAGAGATGTCACTGATGTCACAATAGTAAAAGATGTAATAGGTATCACTGATGTCATAGTAATCACATATATCACAGACGTCTCAGGTATCAGTGATGTCACAATAGTCACGGACGTCACTGAAGTCACTGAAGACAAAATAGTCACAGATATCGTGGTTTTAACAATAGTCACAGATGTCAAATAACAGATGTTACTGATGTCACTGATGTAAAAATAGTCACAGACAACAAGGATGTAACAGGTCAAAATAGTCAAAGATGACACAGAGGTGAAAGGTGTCACTGATGTCACAGTAGGTGCAGACATATCCGATTTCATCAATGTCACTGATGTTAAAATATTCACAGACATCATAGATGTCACTGAGATCATTGATGTCACAATATTCATAAACGACAGAGATGTCACTGATGTCACAACAATCAGAGATGTTACAGATGTCACTGATGTCACAATAGTCACAGACAACATAGATGTCTCTGACGTCACAGTAGTCACGGATGTCACAGATTTATCAGATTTTTCTGATGTCGGACTTCACCGATGTCACACTTCACAGACGTCACACACGTCACTGAAGTAAAAAGAGTCAAAGAAATTGGAGATTTCACAGATGTCACTAATGTCAGAATAGTGTCCAAGATATCCTAGATGTCACTGCTGTCAAAATAGTCACTGATGTCACAGACTTCACAGATATCACAGTAGTCACATACGTCTCAGATGTCACTGAATTGAAAATAGTAACAAATGTCAAAAATATTACTGGTGTTACAATACTCACAGTCTTCACAGCTCTCACTGATGTCACAATAGTCAGAGACGTCACAGATATCAGTGATGTCACAATCATCACAGACATCACAGAGGTTAGATATATCACTGATGTCAAAACAGTATCACATGTCTACAGATTTCACAGAAGTTGCTGATGTCATAGGAGTCACTGGCGATACAGATTTCACAGATGTCATAGGAGTCACAGATGTCAAAGATTTCAAAGATGTTACTGGTGTAACAGTAGTCAATGATAAAATAGATATCACTGATGTCACAGTAGTCACAGGCGTGATAGATGTCACTGAGTTTACAAGAGTGACAGACGTCACAGATGTTACCTATGTTACTGATAGAACAATAGTCACAGATGTCAGAGATGTCACTGATGTAACAAAAGTCAAAGACATCGAGGATGTCACAGAGATCAGAGATGTCACAACAGTCACGGATGTCAGAAATGTCACTGATGTCACAATAGTCACAGAAATAAGAGATTTCACAGATGTCAGTAAAGTCAGAATAGTCAAAGACGTCATAGATGTCATGATGTCAAAATAGTCTCTGATGTCACGGATGTCACTGATGTCAGAATAGTCAAAGAAATCAAAGATGTCACAGATATCAGTGATGTCACAATAGTCACAGACATAACAGCTTTCACTAATGTCCCTGACCTTACAATAATCACACATGTGACTGTTATCAGAATAATCAGAGACGTCACAGATATCAGTGATGTCAAAATAATCACAATAGCCACAGAAGTAACAGATGTCACTGATGTCACAATAGTCACAGACAACATAGACGTCATTGATGTCAAGGTAGCCACAGATGTCACAGATTTCACAGATGTTACTGACGTCACAGAAGTTGCAGATGCCATAGAAGTCACTGATGTAACAATAGTCACAGACAGATATGTAACAGATGTCACTAAGTAAACAACTGTCACAGACCACATAGATGTAACTGATGTCAAAATAGTCACTGATGTCAGAGATGTCACAGGTGTCACCGATATCACAATAGTCACAGACATCACAGACGTCACAGTCATTAGGTATGTCGACGATGTCACTGATGTCACAATAGTAACAGATGTCACTGATGTCACAATAGTAACAGACGTCATAGATGTCACCGATATCACAATAGTCACAGACATCACAGACGTCACAGTCATTAGATATGTCGCCGATGTCACTGATGTCACAATAGTAACAGCTGTCACTGATGTCACAATTGTAACAGACGTCACAAGTGTCAGTGATGTCACAATTGTCACAGACTTCACAGATGTCACATATATCAAGGATGTGACACTAGTTACAGATGTCACAAATGTCACTGATGTCAAAATAGTCACAGATGCCACAGACATCAGAAATATCACTGATGTCACAATACTCACAGACATCATGGCTGTCACTGATGTCACAATAGTCACAGATATCACAGATGTCACTGGTGTCACGATAGTCGTAAAAACATAGATGTCACTGACGTCACAATAGTCACAGATATCAGAGATTACACAGACGTCACTGACGTTACAGTAGTCACAGATGTCACAAATGTAAGAATGATTACACAGATGTCACTGATGTAAGAAGGGTCAGAAACTTCAGAGAGGTCACAGATGTCATTAATGTCAAAATAGTCACTGATGTCACAGATTTCACAGATGTCACAATAGTCACAGATGTCTGAGATGTCACTGATGTTGCAATGGTCACAGACATCACAGATGTCACAGATATCAGTAATGTCACAAAGCCATAGACATCACAGATGTCACAGATGTCACTGATGTAGCAACAGTCTACGAAGTCAAAGATATCACTGATGTCACAGTAGTCACCTACATCACAAACGTTACAGATACCAGTAACCACAACAGTCATGGATGTCACAGATGTCACTGATGTCACAATAGTCACAGACATCTCAGATGCCACTGATGCCACTGATGCCACTGATGTCACAGTAGTCAGATGCGTGAGAGGTATCACTGATTTCACAATAGTAACCAACATCACATATGTCGCTGATATCACAATAGTCACAGATGTCACAGATTTCACAGACGTCATCGATGTCACAATAATCACAGACAAAATAGATGTCGCTGATGTCACAATAGTCAAAATGTCTACAGATTTCACAGATGTCACTGATGTCACGGTAGTCACAGAAACATAGATGTCACTGATGTCACCGTATTCCTAGATGTAACAGATTTCACTTGTCACTTACGTCACAATAGTAACCGACATTACAGTTGTCAAAGACGTAATAGATGTCACTGATGTCAGAATAGTAATAGGTGTCACACATGTCACAGACTTCACAGACGTCACAGATGCAACTGATGTCCCAAAAGTCACAGACATCGGAGATTTCACAGATGTCACACTCTTCATGGATGCCGCAGATGACACTGATGTCACAATTGTCACAGATGCCACAGTCATCACAAATGTCACTGATGGCACAATCCTCACAGATGTCACTGATGCCACTGCTGTAACAATAGTTACAAGATAACACATACCACCAATGTCACAGTGATCACAGGCATGACAGATGTCACTGAAATAACAATAAGAAAAGATGTCACATGTCAATGGTGTCAAAATCCTCACAAATTTCAAAGACATCACTGATGTTACTGATGTCACCATTGTCACAGATGTCTCTGATTTCACAAGTCACAGATGTCACAGATTTCACCGATGTCACATGTGTAACAATAGTCACAGACAAGATAGTTGTCACTGAGTTCACAATAGCACAGAAGTATACAGATTTTGCAGATGTCACTGATGTTATTGTAGCCAAAGTCATGACAGATATCACTGAGATCAGAAGAGTAGTAGATGTCACAGAGATCACGGATGTCACTGATGTCACAATAGTCAAAGAAATCAGAGATGTCAGAGATGTCACTAATGTCAGAATGGCCAAAGACACCATAGATGTCACTGACGTCAAAATAGTCACTTTTGTCACAGATGTCACTGATGTCACGATAGTCACAGAGATCACGGATGTCACTGATGTCACAATAGTAAAAGAAATAAAAAACCTCACAGATATCAGTGATGTGACAAAAGTCACAGATGTCACAATGCCCAGAGATGTTACATGTCACTGATGTAACAATAGTCACAGACATCAGAGATGTAAGAGATGTCAATATTGTCAAAATAGTCACAGACATCACTGATGTCACATATGTCATTGATGTCACAATAGTCATAGGCATCACAGACATCACTTACCAGTGTTGTCATAATAGTCACCGACGTCAAAAATGCCAGTGATGTAACTGATGTCACAATAGTCACGGAAGTAACAGATATCAGTTATGTCACAATAGTAACAGGCATCACAGATGAAAGAGATGTCACTGATATCACAAGAGTAACAGACGTCAGAGATGTCACTGCTGTCACAGTAGTCACAGATATAAAAGACGTCACAGATATAAAAGACGTCACAGATGTAGATGTAACTTATGTCAAAATAGTTACAGATGTCACAGAAGTCACAGATATCACTGATGTTACAATGGTCACAGCCATAAGAGGTTTCACTAATGTCACTGATGTTGCAATATTCAGAAGACGTCACAGAAGACACAGATGTCAATGATGTCATAATAGTCAGAGACATCACAGATATCAGTGATGTCAAAATAGTCACGGACTTCACAGATGTTAGCCATGTCAAAATAGTCACAGATGTCCCTGATGTAACAGTAGTCACAGACATCATTGATGTTATAGGTGTCACTGATGTCACAATAGTCACTGATGTAACAGACTTCAGAGATGTCACTGATGTCACAATAGTAAAAGATGTAACAGGTATCACTGATGTCATAGTAATCACATCTATCACAGACGTCTCAGGTATCAGTGATGTCACAATAGTCACGGACGTCACTGAAGTCACTGAAGACAAAATAGTCACAGATATCGCGGTTTTAACAATAGTCACAGATGTCAAATAACAGATGTTACTGATGTCACTGATGTAAAAATAGTCACAGACAACAAGGATGTAACAGGTCAAAATAGTCAAAGATGTCACAGAGGTGAAAGGTGTCACTGATGTCACAGTAGTCGCAGACATATCCGATTTCATCAATGTCACTGATGTTAAAATATTCACAGACATCATAGATGTCACTGAGATCATTGATGTCACAATATTCATAAACGACAGAGATGTCACTGATGTCACAATAATCAGAGATGTTACAGATGTCACTGATGTCACAATAGTCACAGACAACATAGATGTCTCTGACGTCACAGTAGTCACGGATGTCACAGATTTATCAGATTTTTCTGATGTCGGACTTCACAGATGTCACACTTCACAGACGTCACACACGTCACTGAAGTAAAAAGAGTCAAAGAAATTGGAGATTTCACAGATGTCACTAATGTCAGAATAATGTCCAAGATATCCTAGATGTCACTGCTGTCAAAATAGTCACTGATGTCACAGACTTCACAGATATCACAGTAGTCACATACGTCTCAGATGTCACTGAATTGAAAATAGTAACAAATGTCAAAAATATTACTGGTGTTACAATACTCACAGTCTTCACAGCTCTCACTGATGTCACAATAGTCAGAGACGTCACAGATATCAGTGATGTCACAATCAGCACAGACATCACAGAGGTTAGATATATCACTGATGTCAAAACAGTATCACATGTCTACAGATTTCACAGAAGTTGCTTATGTCATAGGAGTCACTGGCGATACAGATTTCACAGATGTCATAGGAGTCACAGATGTCAAAGATTTCAAAGATGTTACTGGTGTAACAGTAGTCAATGATAAAATAGATATCACTGATGTCACAGTAGTCACAGGCGTGATAGATGTCACTGAGTTTACAAGAGTGACGGACGTCACAGATGTTACCTATGTTACTGATAGAACAATAGTCACAGATGTCAGAGATGTCACTGATGTAACAAAAGTCAAAGACATCGAGGATGTCACAGAGATCAGAGATGTCACAGCAGTCACGGATGTCACAAATGTCACTGATGTCACAATAGTCACAGAAATAAGAGATTTCACAGATGTCAGTAAAGTCAGAATAGTCAAAGACGTCATAGATGTCATGATGTCAAAATAATCTCTGATGTCACGGATGTCACTGATGTCAGAATAGTCAAAGAAATCAAAGATGTCACAGATACCAGTGATGTCACAATAGTCACAGACATAACAGCTTTCACTAATGTCCCTGACCTTACAATAATCACACATGTGACTGTTATCAGAATAATCAGAGACGTCACAGATATCAGTGATGTCAAAATAATCACAATAGCCACAGAAGTAACAGATGTCACTGATGTCACAATAGTCACAGACAACATAGACGTCATTGATGTCAAGGTAGCCACAGATGTCACAGATTTCACAGATGTTACTGACGTCACAGAAGTTGCAGATGCCATAGAAGTCACTGATGTAACAATAGTCACAGATAGATATGTAACAGATGTCACTAAGAAAACAACTGTCACAGACAACATAGATGTAACTGATGTCAAAATAGTCACTGATGTCACAGATGTCACAGGTGTCACCGATATCACAATAGTCACAGACATCACAGACGTCACAGTCATTAGGTATGTCGCCAATGTCACTGATGTCACAATAGTAACAGATGTCACTGATGTCACAATAGTAACAGACGTCATAGATGTCACCGATATCACAATAGTCACAGACATCACAGACGTCACAGTCATTAGATATGTCGCCGATGTCACTGATGTCACAATAGTAACAGCTGTCACTGATGTCACAATTGTAACAGACGTCACAAGTGTCAGTGATGTCACAATTGTCACATACTTCACAGATGTCACATATATCAAGGATGTGACACTAGTTACAGATGTCACAAATGTCACTGATGTCAAAATAGTCACAGATGCCACAGACATCAGAAATATCACTGATGTCACAATACTCACAGACATCATGGCTGTCACTGATGTCACAATAGTCACAGATATCACAGATGTCACTGGTGTCACGATAGTCGTAAAAACATAGATGTCACTGACGTCACAATAGTCACAGATATCAGAGATTACACAGACGTCACTGACGTTACAGTAGTCACAGATGTCACAAAAGTAAGAATGATTACACAGATGTCACTGATGTAAGAAGGGTCAGAAACTTCAGAGAGGTCACAGATGTCATTAATGTCAAAATAGTCACTGATGTCACAGATTTCACAGAATCACAATAGTCACAGATGTCTGAGATATCACTGATGTTGCAATGGTCACAGACATCACAGATGTCACAGATATCAGTAATGTCACAAAGCCATAGACATCACAGATGTCACTGATGTCACTGATGTAGCAATAGTCTACGAAGTCAAAGATATCACTGATGTCACAGTAGTCACCTACATCACAAACGTTACAGATACCAGTAACCACAACAGTCATGGATGTCACAGATGTCAGTGATGTCACAATTGTCACAGACTTCACAGATGTCACATATATCAAGGATGTGACACAAGTTACAGATGTCAAAATTATAACAGACGTCACAAGTGTCAGTGATGTCAAAATAGTCACAGATGCCACAGACATCACAAATATCACTGATGTCACAATACTCACAGACATCATGGCTGTCACTGATGTCACAATAGTCACAGATATCACAGATGTCACTGGTGTCACGATAGTCGTAAAAACATAGATGTCACTGACGTCACAATAGTCACAGATATCAGAGATTACACAGACGTCACTGACGTTACAGTAGTCACAGATGTCACAAAAGTAAGAATGATTACACAGATGTCACTGATGTAAGAAGGGTCAGAAACTTCAGAGAGGTCACAGATGTCATTAATGTCAAAATAGTCACTGATGTCACAGATTTCACAGATGTCACAATAGTCACAGATGTCTGAGATGTCACTGATGTTGCAATGGTCACAGACATCACAGATGTCACAGATATCAGTAATGTCACAAAGCCATAGACATCACAGATGTCACAGATGTCACTGATGTCACTGATGTAGCAATAGTCTACGAAGTCAAAGATATCACTGATGTCACAGTAGTCACCTACATCACAAACGTTACAGATACCAGTAACCACAACAGTCATGGATGTCACAGATGTCACTGATGTCACAATAGTCACAGACATCTCAGATGCCACTGATGCCACTGATGTCACTGATGTCACAGTAGTCAGATGCGTGAGAGGTATCACTGATTTCACAATAGTAACCAACATCACATATGTCGCTGATATCACAATAGTCACAGATGTCACAGATTTCACAGACGTCATCGATGTCACAATAATCACAGACAAAATAGATGTCGCTGATGTCACAATAGGCAAAATGTCTACAGATTTCACAGATGTCACTGATGTCACGGTAGTCACAGAAACATAGATGTCACTGATGTCACCGTATTCCTAGATGTAACAGATTTCACTTGTCACTTACGTCACAATAGTAACCGACATTACAGTTGTCAAAGACGTAATAGATGTCACTGATGTCAGAATAGTAATAGGTGTCACACATGTCACAGACTTCACAGACGTCACAGATGCAACTGATGTCCCAAAAGTCACAGACATCGGAGATTTCACAGATGTCACACTCTTCATGGATGCCGCAGATGACACTGATGTCACAATTGTCACAGATGCCACAGTCATCACAAATGTCACTGATGGCACAATCATCACAGATGTCACTGATGCCACTGCTGTAACAATAGTTACAAGATAACACATACCACCAATGTCACAGTGATCACAGGCATGACAGATGTCACTGAAATAACAATAAGAAAAGATGTCACATGTCAATGGTGTCAAAATCCTCACAAATTTCAAAGACATCACTGATGTTACTGATGTCACCATTGTCACAGATATCTCTGATTTCACAAGTCACAGATGTCACAGATTTCACCGATGTCACATCTGTAACAATAGTCACAGACAAGATAGTTGTCACTGAGTTCACAATAGCACAGAAGTATACAGATTTCGCAGATGTCACTGATGTTATAGTAGTCAAAGTCATGACAGATATCACTGAGATCAGAAGAGTTGCAGATGTCACAGAGATCACGGATGTCACTGATGTCACAATAGTCTAAGAAATCAGAGATGTCAGAGTTGTCACTAATGTCAGAATAGCCAAAGACACCATAGATGTCACTGACGTCAAAATAGTCACTTTTGTCACAGATGTCACTGATGTCACGATAGTCACAGAGATCACGGATGTCACCGATGTCACAATAGTAAAAGAGATAAAAAACCTCACAGATATCAGTGATGTGACAAAAGTCACAGATGTCACAATGCCCAGAGATGTTACATGTCACTGATGTAACAATAGTCACAGACATCAGAGATGTAAGTGATGTCAGTATTGTCAAAATGGTCACAGACATCACTGATGTCACATATGTCATTGATGTCACAATAGTCATAGGCATCACAGACATCACTTACCAGTGTTGTCATAATAGTCACCGACGTCAAAAATGCCAGTGATGTAACTGATGTCACAATAGTCACGGAAGTAACAGATATCAGTTATGTCACAATAGTAACAGGCATCACAGATGAAAGAGATGTCACTGATATCACAAGAGTAACAGACGTCAGAGATGTCACTGCTGTCACAGTAGTCACAGATATAAAAGACGTCACAGATATAAAAGACGTCACAGATATAGATGTAACTTATGTCAAAATAGTTACAGATGTCACAGAAGTCACAGATATCACTGATGTTACAATGGTCACAGCCATAAGAGGTTTCACTAATGTCACTGATGTTGCAATATTCAGAAGACGTCACAGAAGACACAGGTGTCAATGATATCATAATAGTCAGAGACATCACAGATATCAGTGATGTCAAAATAGTCACGGACTTCACAGATGTTAGCCATGTCAAAATAGTCACAGATGTCCCTGATGTAACAGTAGTCACAGACATCATTGATGTTATAGGTGTCACTGATGTCACAATAGTCACTGATGTAACAGACTTCAGAGATGTCACTGATGTCACAATAGTAAAAGATGTAACAGGTATCACTGATGTCATAGTAATCACATATATCACAGACGTCTCAGGTATCAGTGATGTCACAATAGTCACGGACGTCACTGAAGTCACTGAAGACAAAATAGTCACAGATATTGTGGTTTTAACAATAGTCACAGATGTCAAATAACAGATGTTACTGATGTCACTGATGTAAAAATAGTCACAGACAACAAGGATGTAACAGGTCAAAATAGTCAAAGATGTCACAGAGGTGAAAGGTGTCACTGATGTCACAGTAGTTGCAGACATATCCGATTTCATCAATGTCACTGATGTTAAAATATTCACAGACATCATAGATGTCACTGAGATCATTGATGTCACAATATTCATAAACGACAGAGATGTCACTGATGTCACAATAATCAGAGATGATACAGATGTCACTGATGTCACAATAGTCACAGACAACATAGATGTCTCTGACGTCACAGTAGTCACGGATGTCACAGATTTATCAGATTTTTCTGATGTCGGACTTCACAGATGTCACACTTCACAGACGTCACACACGACACTGAAGTAAAAAGAGTCAAAGAAATTGGAGATTTCACAGATGTCACTAATGTCAGAATAGTGTCCAAGATATCCTAGATGTCACTGCTCTCAAAATAGTCACTGATGTCACAGACTTCTCAGATATCACAGTAGTCACATATGTCTCAGATGTCACTGAATTGAAAATAGTAACAAATGTCAAAAATATTACTGGTGTTACAATACTCACAGTCTTCACAGCTCTCACTGATGTCACAATAGTCAGAGACGTCACAGATATCAGTGATGTCACAATCATCACAGACATCACAGAGGTTAGATATATCACTGATGTCAAAACAGTATCACATGTCTACAGATTTCACAGAAGTTGCTTATGTCATAGGAGTCACTGGCGATACAGATTTCACAGATGTCATAGGAGTCACAGATGTCAAAGATTTCAAAGATGTTACTGGTGTAACAGTAGTCAATGATAAAATAGATATCACTGATGTCACAGTAGTCACAGGCGTGATCGATGTCACTGAGTTTACAAGAGTGACAGACGTCACAGATGTTACCTATGTTACTGATAGAACAATAGTCACAGATGTCAGAGATGTCACTGATGTAACAAAAGTCAAAGACATCGAGGATGTCACAGAGATCAGAGGTGTCACAACAGTCACGGATGTCACAAATGTCACTGATGTCACAATAGTCACAGAAATAAGAGATTTCACAGATGTCAGTAAAGTCAGAATAGTCAAAGACGTCATAGATGTCATGATGTCGAAATAGTCTCTGATGTCACGGATGTCCCTGATGTCATAATAGTCAAAGAAATCAAAGATGTCACAGATATCAGTGATGTCGCAATAATCACAGACATAACAGCTTTCACTAATGTCCCTGACCTTACAATAATCACACATGTGACTGTTATCAGAATAATCAGAGACGTCACAGATATCAGTGATGTCAAAATAATCACAATAGCCACAGAAGTAACAGATGTCACTGATGTCACAATAGTCACAGACAACATAGACGTCATTGATGTCAAGGTAGCCACAGATGTCACAGATTTCACAGATGTTACTGACGTCACAGAAGTTGCAGATGCCATAGAAGTCACTGATGTAACAATAGTCACAGACAGATATGTAACAGATGTCACTAAGTAAACAACTGTCACAGACAACATAGATGTAACTGATGTCAAAATAGTCACTGATGTCACAGATGTCACAGGTGTCACCGATATCACAATAGTCACAGACATCACAGACGTAACAGTCATTAGGTATGTCGCCGATGTCACTGATGTCACAATAGTAACAGATGTCACTGATGTCACAATAGTAACAGACGTCATAGATGTCACCGATATCACAATAGTCACAGACATCACAGACGTCAGAGTCATTAGATGTGTCGCCGATGTCACTGATGTCACAATAGTAACAGCTGTCACTGATGTCACAATTGTAACAGACGTCACAAGTGTCAGTGATGTCACAATTGTCACAGACTTCACAGATGTCACATATATCAAGGATGTGACACTAGTTACAGATGTCACAAATGTCACTGATGTCAAAATAGTCACAGATGCCACAGACATCAGAAATACCACTGATGTCACAATACTCACAGCCATCATGGCTGTCACTGATGTCACAATAGTCACAGATATCACAGATGTCACTGGTGTCACGATAGTCATAAAAACATAGATGTCACTGGCATCACAATAGTCACAGATATCAGAGATTACACAGACGTCACTGACGTTACAGTAGTCACAGATGTCACAAATGTAAGAATGATTACACAGATGTCACTGATGTAAGAAGGGTCAGAAACTTCAGAGAGGTCACAGATGTCATTAATGTCAAAATAGTCACTGATGTCACAGATTTCACAGATGTCACAATAGTCACAGATGTCTGAGATGTCACTGATGTTGCAATGGTCACAGACATCACAGATGTCACAGATATCAGTAATGTCACAAAGCCATAGACATCACAGATGTCACAGATGTCACTGATGTAGCAATAGTCTACGAAGTCAAAGATATCACTGATGTCACAGTAGTCACCTACATCACAAACTTTACCGATACCAGTAACCACAACAGTCATGGATGTCACAGATGTCACTGATGTCACAGTAGTCACAGACATCTCAGATGCCACTGATGCCACTGATGTCACTGATGTCACAGTAGTCAGATGCGTGAGAGGAATCACTGATTTCACAATAGTAACCAACATCACATATGTCGCTGATATCACAATAGTCACAGATGTCACAGATTTCACAGACGTCATCGATGTCACAATAATCACAGACAAAATAGATGTCGCTGATGTCACAATAGTCAAAATGTCTACAGATTTCACAGATGTCACTGATGTCACGGTAGTCACAGAAACATAGATGTCACTGATGTCACCGTATTCCTAGATGTAACAGATTTCACTTGTCACTTACGTCACAATAGTAACCGACATTACAGTTGTCAAAGACGTAATAGATGTCACTGATGTCAGAATAGTAATAGGTGTCACACATGTCACAGACTTCACAGACGTCACAGATGCAACTGATGTCCCAAAAGTCACAGACATCGGAGATTTCACAGATGTCACACTCTTCATGGATGCCGCAGATGACACTGATGTCACAATTGTCACAGATGCCACAGTCATCACAAATGTCACTGATGGCACAATCCTCACAGATGTCACTGATGCCACTGCTGTAACAATAGTTACAAGATAACACATACCACCAATGTCACAGTGATCACAGATATGACAGATGTCACTGAAATAACAATAAGAAAAGATGTCACATGTCAATGGTGTCAAAATCCTCACAAATTTCAAAGACATCACTGATGTTACTGATGTCACCATTGTCACAGATGTCTCTGATTTCACAAGTCACCGATGTCACAGATTTCACCGATGTCACATGTGTAACAATAGTCACAGACAAGATAGTTGTCACTGAGTTCACAATAGCACAGAAGTATACAGATTTCGCAGATGTCACTGATGTTATTGTAGTCAAAGTCATGACAGATATCACTGAGATCAGAAGAGTAGCAGATGTCACAGAGATCACGGATGTCACAATAGTCAAAGAAATCAGAGATGTCAGAGATGTCACTAATGTCAGAATAGCCAAAGACACCATAGATGTCACTGACGTCAAAATAGTCACTTTTGTCACAGATGTCACTGATGTCACGATAGTCACAGAGATCACGGATGTCACCGATGTCACAACAGTAAAAGAAATAAAAAACCTCACAGATATCAGTGATGTGACAAAAGTCACAGATGTCACAATGCCCAGAGATGTTACATGTCACTAATGTAACAATAGTCACAGACATCAGAGATGTAAGAGATGTCAATATTGTCAAAATAGTCACAGACATCACTGATGTCACATATGTCATTGATGTCACAATAGTCATAGGCATCACAGACATCACTTACCAGTGTTGTCATAATAGTCACCGACGTCAAAAATGCCAGTGATGTAACTGATGTCACAATAGTCACGGAAGTAACAGATATCAGTTATGTCACAATAGTAACAGGCATGTCAGATGAAAGAGATGTCACTGATATCACAAGAGTAACAGACGTCAGAGATGTCACTGCTGTCACAGTAGTCACAGATATAAAACACGTCACAGATATAAAAGACGTCACAGATATAGATGTTACTTATGTCAAAATAGTTACAGATGTCACAGAAGTCACAGATATCATTGATGTTACAATGGTCACAGCCATAAGAGGTTTCACTAATGTCACTGATGTTGCAATATTCAGAAGACGTCACAGAAGACACAGGTGTCAATGATGTCATAATAGTCAGAGACATCACAGATATCAGTGATGTCAAAATAGTCACGGACTTCACAGATGTTAGCCATGTCAAAATAGTCACAGATGTCCCTGATGTAATAGTAGTCACAGACATCATTGATGTTATAGGTGTCACTGATGTCACAATAGTCACTGATGTAACAGACTTCAGAGATGTCACTGATGTCACAATAGTTAAAAAATGTAACAGGTATCACTGATGTCATAGTAATCACATCTATCACAGACGTCTCAGGTATCAGTGATGTCACAATAGTCACTGAAGTCACTGAAGACAAAATAGTCACAGATATCGTGGTTTTAACAATAGTCACAGATGTCAAATAACAGATGTTACTGATGTCACTGATGTAAAAATAGTCACAGACAACAAGGATGTAACAGGTCAAAATAGTCAAAGATGTCACAGAGGTGAAAGGTGTCACTGATGTCACAGTAGTGGCAGACATATCCGATTTCATCAATGTCACTGATGTTAAAATATTCACAGACATCATAGATGTCACTGAGATCATTGATGTCACAATATTCATAAACGACAGAGATGTCACTGATGTCACAATAATCAGAGATGTTACAGATGTCACTGATGTCACAATAGTCACAGACAACATAGATGTCACTGACGTCACAGTAGTCACGGATGTCACAGATTTATCAGATTTTTCTGATGTCGGACTTCACCGATGTCACACTTCACAGACGTCACACACGTCACTGAAGTAAAAAGAGTCAAAGAAATTGGAGATTTCACAGATGTCACTAATGTCAGAATAGTGTCCAAGATATCCTAGATGTCACTGCTGTCAAAATAGTCACTGATGTCACAGACTTCACAGATATCACAGTAGTCACATACGTCTCAGATGTCACTGAATTGAAAATAGTAACAAATGTCAAAAATATTACTGGTGTTACGATACTCACAGTCTTCACAGCTCTCACTGATGTCACAATAGTCAGAGACGTCACAGATATCAGTGATGTCACAATCATCACAGACATCACAGAGGTTAGATATATCACTGATGTCAAAACAGTATCACATGTCTACAGATTTCACAGAAGTTGCTTATGTCATAGGAGTCACTGGCGATAGAGATTTCACAGATGTCATAGGAGTCACAGATGTCAAAGATTTCAAAGATGTTACTGGTGTAACAGTAGTCAATGATAAAATAGATATCACTGATGTCACAGTAGTCACAGGCGTGATAGATGTCACTGAGTTTACAAGAGTGACGGACGTCACAGATGTTACCTATGTTACTGATAGAACAATAGTCACAGATGTCAGAGATGTCACTGATGTAACAAAAGTCAAAGACATCGAGGATGTCACAGAGATCAGAGATGTCACAGCAGTCACGGATGTCACAAATGTCACTGATGTCACAATAGTCACAGAAATAAGAGATTTCACAGATGTCAGTAAAGTCAGAATAGTCAAAGACGTCATAGATGTCATGATGTCAAAATAGTCTCTGATGTCACGGATGTCACTGATGTCAGAATAGTCAAAGAAATCAAAGATGTCACAGATATCAGTGATGTCACAATAGTCACAGACATAACAGCTTTCACTAATGTCCCTGACCTTACAATAATCACACATGTGACTGTTATCAGAATAGTCAGAGACGTCACAGATATCAGTGATGTCAAAATAATCACTGCCACAATAGCCACAGAAGTAACAGATGTCACTGATGTCACAATAGTCACAGACAACATAGACGTCATTGATGTCAAGGTAGCCACAGATGTCACAGATTTCACAGATGTTACTGACGTCACAGAAGTTGCAGATGCCATAGAAGTCACTGATGTAACAATAGTCACAGATAGATATGTAACAGATGTCACTAAGTAAACAACTGTCACAGACAACGTAGATGTAACTGATGTCAAAATAGTCACTGATGTCACAGATGTCACAGGTGTCACCGATATCACAATAGTCACAGACATCACAGACGTAACAGTCATTAGGTATGTCGCCGATGTCACTGATGTCACAATAGTAACAGATGTCACTGATGTCACAATAGTAACAGACGTCATAGATGTCACCGATATCACAATAGTCACAGACATCACAGACGTCACAGTCATTAGATGTGTCGCCGATGTCACTGATGTCACAATAGTAACAGCTGTCACTGATGTCACAATTGTAACAGACGTCACAAGTGTCAGTGATGTCACAATTGTCACAGACTTCACAGATGTCACATATATCAAGGATGTGACACTAGTTACAGATGTCACAAATGTCACTGATGTCAAAATAGTCACAGATGCCACAGACATCACAAATATCACTGATGTCACAATACTCACAGCCATCATGGCTGTCACTGATGTCACAATAGTCACAGATATCACAGATTTCACTGGTGTCACGATAGTCGTAAAAACATAGATGTCACTGACGTCACAATAGTCACAGATATCAGAGATTACACAGACGTCACTGACGTTACAGTAGTCACAGATGTCACAAATGTAAGAATGATTACACAGATGTCACTGATGTAAGAAGGGTCAGTAACTTCAGAGAGGTCACAGATGTCATTAATGTCAAAATAGTCACTGATGTCACAGATTTCACAGATGTCACAATAGTCAAAGATGTCTGAGATTACACAGACGTCACTGATGTTACAGTAGTCACAGATGTCACTGATGTAAGAAGGGTCAGAAACTTCAGAGAGGTCTCTGATGTCATTAATGTCAAAATAGTCACTGATGTCACAGATTTCACAGATGTCACAATAGTCACAGATGTCTGAGATGTCACTGATGTTGCAATGGTCACAGACATCACAGATGTCACAGATATCAGTAATGTCACAAAGCCATAGACATCACAGATGTCACAGATGTCACTGATGTAGCAATAATCCATGAAGTCAAAGATATCACTGATGTCACAGTAGTCACCTACATCACAAACGTTACAGATACCAGTAACCACAACAGTCATGGATGTCACAGATGTCACTGATGTCACAATAGTCACAGACATCTCAGATGCCACTGATGCCACTGATGTCACAGTAGTCAGATGCGTGAGAGGTATCACTGATTTCACAATAGTAACCAACATCACATATGTCGCTGATATCACAATAGTCACAGATGTCACAGATTTCACAGACGTCATCGATGTCACAATAATCACAGACAAAAAAGATGTCGCTGATGTCACAATAGTCAAAATGTCTACAGATTTCACAGATGTCACTGATGTCACGGTAGTCACAGAAACATAGATGTCACTGATGTCACCGTATTCCTAGATGTAACAGATTTCACTTGTCACTTACGTCACAATAGTAACCGACATTACAGTTGTCAAAGACGTAATAGATGTCACTGATGTCAGAATAGTAATAGGTGTCACACATGTCACAGACTTCACAGACGTCACAGATGCAACTGATGTCCCAAAAGTCACAGACATCGGAGATTTCACAGATGTCACACTCTTCATGGATGCCGCAGATGACACTGATGTCACAATTGTCACAGATGCCACAGTCATCACAAATGTCACTGATGGCACAATCATCACAGATGTCACTGATGCCACTGCTGTAACAATAGTTACAAGATAACACATACCACCAATGTCACAGTGATCACAGATATGACAGATGTCACTGAAATAACAATAAGAAAAGATGTCACATGTCAATGGTGTCAAAATCCTCACAAATTTCAAAGACATCACTGATGTTACTGATGTCACCATTGTCACAGATATCTCTGATTTCACAAGTCACAGATGTCACAGATTTGACTGATGTCACATGTGTAACAATAGTCACAGACAAGATAGTTGTCACTGAGTTCACAATAGCACAGAAGTATACAGATTTCGCAGATGTCACTGATGTTATAGTAGTCAAAGTCATGACAGATATCACTGAGATCAGAAGAGTAGTAGATGTCACAGAGATCACGGATGTCACTGATGTCACAATAGTCAAAGAAATCAGAGATGGCAGAGATGTCACTAATGTCAGAATGGCCAAAGACATCATAGATATCACTGACATCAAAATAGTCACTTATGTCACAGATGTCACTGATGTCACGATAGTCACAGAGATCACGGATGTCACCGATGTCACAATAGTAAAAGAAATAAAAAACCTCACAGATATCAGTGATGTGACAAAAGTCACAGATGTCACAATGCCCAGAGATGTTACATGTCACTGATGTAACAATAGTCACAGACATCAGAGATGTAAGAGATGTCAATATTGTCGTAATAGTCACAGACATCACTGATGTCACATATGTCATTGATGTCACAATAGTCATAGGCATCACAGACATCACTTACCAGTGTTGTCATAATAGTCACCGACGTCAAAAATGCCAGTGATGTAACTGATGTCACAGTAGTCACGGAAGTAACAGATATCAGTTATGTCACAATAGTAACAGGCATCACAGATGAAAGAGATGTCACTGATATCACAAGAGTAAGAGACGTCAGAGATGTCACTGCTGTCACAGTAGTCACAGATATAAAAGACGTCACAGATATAAAAGACGTCACAGATATAGATGTTACTTATGTCAAAATAGTTACAGATGTCACAGAAGTCACAGATATCACTGATGTTACAATGGTCACAGCCATAAGAGGTTTCACTAATGTCACTGATGTTGCAATATTCAGAAGACGTCACAGAAGACACAGATGTCAATGATGTCATAATAGTCAGAGACATCACAGATATCAGTGATGTCAAAATAGTCACGGACTTCACAGATGTTAGCCATGTCAAAATAGTCACAGATGTCCCTGATGTAACAGTAGTCACAGACATCATTGATGTTATAGGTGTCACTGATGTCACAATAGTCACTGATGTAACAGACTTCAGAGATGTCACTGATGTCACAATAGTAAAAGATGTAATAGGTATCACTGATGTCATAGTAATCACATATATCACAGACGTCTCAGGTATCAGTGATGTCACAATAGTCACGGACGTCACTGAAGTCACTGAAGACAAAATAGTCACAGATATCGTGGTTTTAACAATAGTCACAGATGTCAAATAACAGATGTTACTGATGTCACTGATGTAAAAATAGTCACAGACAACAAGGATGTAACAGGTCAAAATAGTCAAAGATGACACAGAGGTGAAAGGTGTCACTGATGTCACAGTAGGTGCAGACATATCCGATTTCATCAATGTCACTGATGTTAAAATATTCACAGACATCATAGATGTCACTGAGATCATTGATGTCACAATATTCATAAACGACAGAGATGTCACTGATGTCACAACAATCAGAGATGTTACAGATGTCACTGATGTCACAATAGTCACAGACAACATAGATGTCACTGACGTCACAGTAGTCACGGATGTCACAGATTTATCAGATTTTTCTGATGTCGGACTTCACCGATGTCACACTTCACAGACGTCACACACGTCACTGAAGTAAAAATAGTCAAAGAAATTGGAGATTTCACAGATGTCACTAATGTCAGAATAGTGTCCAAGATATCCTAGATGTCACTGCTGTCAAAATAGTCACTGATGTCACAGACTTCACAGATATCACAGTAGTCACATACGTCTCAGATGTCACTGAATTGAAAATAGTAACAAATGTCAAAAATATTACTGGTGTTACAATACTCACAGTCTTCACAGCTCTCACTGATGTCACAATAGTCAGAGACGTCACAGATATCAGTGATGTCACAATCATCACAGACATCACAGAGGTTAGATATATCACTGATGTCAAAACAGTATCACATGTCTACAGATTTCACAGAAGTTGCTGATGTCATAGGAGTCACTGGCGATACAGATTTCACAGATGTCATAGGAGTCACAGATGTCAAAGATTTCAAAGATGTTACTGGTGTAACAGTAGTCAATGATAAAATAGATATCACTGATGTCACAGTAGTCACAGGCGTGATAGATGTCACTGAGTTTACAAGAGTGACAGACGTCACAGATGTTACCTATGTTACTGATAGAACAATAGTCACAGATGTCAGAGATGTCACTGATGTAACAAAAGTCAAAGACATCGAGGATGTCACAGAGATCAGAGATGTCACAACAGTCACGGATGTCAGAAATGTCACTGATGTCACAATAGTCACAGAAATAAGAGATTTCACAGATGTCAGTAAAGTCAGAATAGTCAAAGACGTCATAGATGTCATGATGTCAAAATAGTCTCTGATGTCACGGATGTCACTGATGTCAGAATAGTCAAAGAAATCAAAGATGTCACAGATATCAGTGATGTCACAATAGTCACAGACATAACCGCTTTCACTAATGTCCCTGACCTTACAATAATCACACATGTGACTGTTATCAGAATAATCAGAGACGTCACAGATATCAGTGATGTCAAAATAATCACAATAGCCACAGAAGTAACAGATGTCACTGATGTCACAATAGTCACAGACAACATAGACGTCATTGATGTCAAGGTAGCCACAGATGTCACAGATTTCACAGATGTTACTGACGTCACAGAAGTTGCAGATGCCATAGAAGTCACTGATGTAACAATAGTCACAGACAGATATGTAACAGATGTCACTAAGTAAACAACTGTCACAGACCACATAGATGTAACTGATGTCAAAATAGTCACTGATGTCAGAGATGTCACAGGTGTCACCGATATCACAATAGTCACAGACATCACAGACGTCACAGTCATTAGGTATGTCGACGATGTCACTGATGTCACAATAGTAACAGATGTCACTGATGTCACAATAGTAACAGACGTCATAGATGTCACCGATATCACAATAGTCACAGACATCACAGACGTCACAGTCATTAGATATGTCGCCGATGTCACTGATGTCACAATAGTAACAGCTGTCACTGATGTCACAATTGTAACAGACGTCACAAGTGTCAGTGATGTCACAATTGTCACATACTTCACAGATGTCACATATATCAAGGATGTGACACTAGTTACAGATGTCACAAATGTCACTGATGTCAAAATAGTCACAGATGCCACAGACATCAGAAATATCACTGATGTCACAATACTCACAGACATCATGGCTGTCACTGATGTCACAATAGTCACAGATATCACAGATGTCACTGGTGTCACGATAGTCGTAAAAACATAGATGTCACTGACGTCACAATAGTCACAGATATCAGAGATTACACAGACGTCACTGACGTTACAGTAGTCACAGATGTCACAAATGTAAGAATGATTACACAGATGTCACTGATGTAAGAAGGGTCAGAAACTTCAGAGAGGTCACAGATGTCATTAATGTCAAAATAGTCACTGATGTCACAGATTTCACAGATGTCACAATAGTCACAGATGTCTGAGATGTCACTGATGTTGCAATGGTCACAGACATCACAGATGTCACAGATATCAGTAATGTCACAAAGCCATAGACATCACAGATGTCACAGATGTCACTGATGTAGCAACAGTCTACGAAGTCAAAGATATCACTGATGTCACAGTAGTCACCTACATCACAAACGTTACAGATACCAGTAACCACAACAGTCATGGATGTCACAGATGTCACTGATGTCACAATAGTCACAGACATCTCAGATGCCACTGATGCCACTGATGCCACTGATGTCACAGTAGTCAGATGCGTGAGAGGTATCACTGATTTCACAATAGTAACCAACATCACATATGTCGCTGATATCACAATAGTCACAGATGTCACAGATTTCACAGACGTCATCGATGTCACAATAATCACAGACAAAAAAGATGTCGCTGATGTCACAATAGTCAAAATGTCTACAGATTTCACAGATGTCACTGATGTCACGGTAGTCACAGAAACATAGATGTCACTGATGTCACCGTATTCCTAGATGTAACAGATTTCACTTGTCACTTACGTCACAATAGTAACCGACATTACAGTTGTCAAAGACGTAATAGATGTCACTGATGTCAGAATAGTAATAGGTGTCACACATGTCACAGACTTCACAGACGTCACAGATGCAACTGATGTCCCAAAAGTCACAGACATCGGAGATTTCACAGATGTCACACTCTTCATGGATGCCGCAGATGACACTGATGTCACAATTGTCACAGATGCCACAGTCATCACAAATGTCACTGATGGCACAATCATCACAGATGTCACTGATGCCACTGCTGTAACAATAGTTACAAGATAACACATACCACCAATGTCACAGTGATCACAGATATGACAGATGTCACTGAAATAACAATAAGAAAAGATGTCACATGTCAATGGTGTCAAAATCCTCACAAATTTCAAAGACATCACTGATGTTACTGATGTCACCATTGTCACAGATATCTCTGATTTCACAAGTCACAGATGTCACAGATTTGACTGATGTCACATGTGTAACAATAGTCACAGACAAGATAGTTGTCACTGAGTTCACAATAGCACAGAAGTATACAGATTTCGCAGATGTCACTGATGTTATAGTAGTCAAAGTCATGACAGATATCACTGAGATCAGAAGAGTAGTAGATGTCACAGAGATCACGGATGTCACTGATGTCACAATAGTCAAAGAAATCAGAGATGGCAGAGATGTCACTAATGTCAGAATGGCCAAAGACATCATAGATATCACTGACATCAAAATAGTCACTTATGTCACAGATGTCACTGATGTCACGATAGTCACAGAGATCACGGATGTCACCGATGTCACAATAGTAAAAGAAATAAAAAACCTCACAGATATCAGTGATGTGACAAAAGTCACAGATGTCACAATGCCCAGAGATGTTACATGTCACTGATGTAACAATAGTCACAGACATCAGAGATGTAAGAGATGTCAATATTGTCGTAATAGTCACAGACATCACTGATGTCACATATGTCATTGATGTCACAATAGTCATAGGCATCACAGACATCACTTACCAGTGTTGTCATAATAGTCACCAACGTCAAAAATGCCAGTGATGTAACTGATGTCACAGTAGTCACGGAAGTAACAGATATCAGTTATGTCACAATAGTAACAGGCATCACAGATGAAAGAGATGTCACTGATATCACAAGAGTAAGAGACGTCAGAGATGTCACTGCTGTCACAGTAGTCACAGATATAAAAGACGTCACAGATATAAAAGACGTCACAGATATAGATGTAACTTATGTCAAAATAGTTACAGATGTCACAGAAGTCACAGATATCACTGATGTTACAATGGTCACAGCCATAAGAGGTTTCACTAATGTCACTGATGTTGCAATATTCAGAAGACGTCACAGAAGACACAGATGTCAATGATGTCATAATAGTCAGAGACATCACAGATATCAGTGATGTCAAAATAGTCACGGACTTCACAGATGTTAGCCATGTCAAAATAGTCACAGATGTCCCTGATGTAACAGTAGTCACAGACATCATTGATGTTATAGGTGTCACTGATGTCACAATAGTCACTGATGTAACAGACTTCAGAGATGTCACTGATGTCACAATAGTAAAAGATGTAATAGGTATCACTGATGTCATAGTAATCACATATATCACAGACGTCTCAGGTATCAGTGATGTCACAATAGTCACGGACGTCACTGAAGTCACTGAAGACAAAATAGTCACAGATATCGTGGTTTTAACAATAGTCACAGATGTCAAATAACAGATGTTACTGATGTCACTGATGTAAAAATAGTCACAGACAACAAGGATGTAACAGGTCAAAATAGTCAAAGATGACACAGAGGTGAAAGGTGTCACTGATGTCACAGTAGGTGCAGACATATCCGATTTCATCAATGTCACTGATGTTAAAATATTCACAGACATCATAGATGTCACTGAGATCATTGATGTCACAATATTCATAAACGACAGAGATGTCACTGATGTCACAACAATCAGAGATGTTACAGATGTCACTGATGTCACAATAGTCACAGACAACATAGATGTCACTGACGTCACAGTAGTCACGGATGTCACAGATTTATCAGATTTTTCTGATGTCGGACTTCACCGATGTCACACTTCACAGACGTCACACACGTCACTGAAGTAAAAAGAGTCAAAGAAATTGGAGATTTCACAGATGTCACTAATGTCAGAATAGTGTCCAAGATATCCTAGATGTCACTGCTGTCAAAATAGTCACTGATGTCACAGACTTCACAGATATCACAGTAGTCACATACGTCTCAGATGTCACTGAATTGAAAATAGTAACAAATGTCAAAAATATTACTGGTGTTACAATACTCACAGTCTTCACAGCTCTCACTGATGTCACAATAGTCAGAGACGTCACAGATATCAGTGATGTCACAATCATCACAGACATCACAGAGGTTAGATATATCACTGATGTCAAAACAGTATCACATGTCTACAGATTTCACAGAAGTTGCTGATGTCATAGGAGTCACTGGCGATACAGATTTCACAGATGTCATAGGAGTCACAGATGTCAAAGATTTCAAAGATGTTACTGGTGTAACAGTAGTCAATGATAAAATAGATATCACTGATGTCACAGTAGTCACAGGCGTGATCGATGTCACTGAGTTTACAAGAGTGACAGACGTCACAGATGTTACCTATGTTACTGATAGAACAATAGTCACAGATGTCAGAGATGTCACTGATGTAACAAAAGTCAAAGACATCGAGGATGTCACAGAGATCAGAGGTGTCACAACAGTCACGGATGTCAGAAATGTCACTGATGTCACAATAGTCACAGAAATAAGAGATTTCACAGATGTCAGTAAAGTCAGAATAGTCAAAGACGTCATAGATGTCATGATGTCAAAATAGTCTCTGATGTCACGGATGTCACTGATGTCAGAATAGTCAAAGAAATCAAAGATGTCACAGATATCAGTGATGTCACAATAGTCACAGACATAACCGCTTTCACTAATGTCCCTGACCTTACAATAATCACACATGTGACTGTTATCAGAATAATCAGAGACGTCACAGATATCAGTGATGTCAAAATAATCACAATAGCCACAGAAGTAACAGATGTCACTGATGTCACAATAGTCACAGACAACATAGACGTCATTGATGTCAAGGTAGCCACAGATGTCACAGATTTCACAGATGTTACTGACGTCACAGAAGTTGCAGATGCCATAGAAGTCACTGATGTAACAATAGTCACAGACAGATATGTAACAGATGTCACTAAGTAAACAACTGTCACAGACCACATAGATGTAACTGATGTCAAAATAGTCACTGATGTCAGAGATGTCACAGGTGTCACCGATATCACAATAGTCACAGACATCACAGACGTCACAGTCATTAGGTATGTCGACGATGTCACTGATGTCACAATAGTAACAGATGTCACTGATGTCACAATAGTAACAGACGTCATAGATGTCACCGATATCACAATAGTCACAGACATCACAGACGTCACAGTCATTAGATATGTCGCCGATGTCACTGATGTCACAATAGTAACAGCTGTCACTGATGTCACAATTGTAACAGACGTCACAAGTGTCAGTGATGTCACAATTGTCACATACTTCACAGATGTCACATATATCAAGGATGTGACACTAGTTACAGATGTCACAAATGTCACTGATGTCAAAATAGTCACAGATGCCACAGACATCAGAAATATCACTGATGTCACAATACTCACAGACATCATGGCTGTCACTGATGTCACAATAGTCACAGATATCACAGATGTCACTGGTGTCACGATAGTCGTAAAAACATAGATGTCACTGACGTCACAATAGTCACAGATATCAGAGATTACACAGACGTCACTGACGTTACAGTAGTCACAGATGTCACAAATGTAAGAATGATTACACAGATGTCACTGATGTAAGAAGGGTCAGAAACTTCAGAGAGGTCACAGATGTCATTAATGTCAAAATAGTCACTGATGTCACAGATTTCACAGATGTCACAATAGTCACAGATGTCTGAGATGTCACTGATGTTGCAATGGTCACAGACATCACAGATGTCACAGATATCAGTAATGTCACAAAGCCATAGACATCACAGATGTCACAGATGTCACTGATGTAGCAACAGTCTACGAAGTCAAAGATATCACTGATGTCACAGTAGTCACCTACATCACAAACGTTACAGATACCAGTAACCACAACAGTCATGGATGTCACAGATGTCACTGATGTCACAATAGTCACAGACATCTCAGATGCCACTGATGCCACTGATGCCACTGATGTCACAGTAGTCAGATGCGTGAGAGGTATCACTGATTTCACAATAGTAACCAACATCACATATGTCGCTGATATCACAATAGTCACAGATGTCACAGATTTCACAGACGTCATCGATGTCACAATAATCACAGACAAAATAGATGTCGCTGATGTCACAATAGTCAAAATGTCTACAGATTTCACAGATGTCACTGATGTCACGGTAGTCACAGAAACATAGATGTCACTGATGTCACCGTATTCCTAGATGTAACAGATTTCACTTGTCACTTACGTCACAATAGTAACCGACATTACAGTTGTCAAAGACGTAATAGATGTCACTGATGTCAGAATAGTAATAGGTGTCACACATGTCACAGACTTCACAGACGTCACAGATGCAACTGATGTCCCAAAAGTCACAGACATCGGAGATTTCACAGATGTCACACTCTTCATGGATGCCGCAGATGACACTGATGTCACAATTGTCACAGATGCCACAGTCATCACAAATGTCACTGATGGCACAATCCTCACAGATGTCACTGATGCCACTGCTGTAACAATAGTTACAAGATAACACATACCACCAATGTCACAGTGATCACAGGCATGACAGATGTCACTGAAATAACAATAAGAAAAGATGTCACATGTCAATGGTGTCAAAATCCTCACAAATTTCAAAGACATCACTGATGTTACTGATGTCACCATTGTCACAGATGTCTCTGATTTCACAAGTCACAGATGTCACAGATTTCACCGATGTCACATGTGTAACAATAGTCACAGACAAGATAGTTGTCACTGAGTTCACAATAGCACAGAAGTATACAGATTTTGCAGATGTCACTGATGTTATAGTAGTCAAAGTCATGACAGATATCACTGAGATCAGAAGAGTAGTAGATGTCACAGAGATCACGGATGTCACTGATGTCACAATAGTCAAAGAAATCAGAGATGTCAGAGATGTCACTAATGTCAGAATGGCCAAAGACACCATAGATGTCACTGACGTCAAAATAGTCACTTTTGTCACAGATGTCACTGATGTCACGATAGTCACAGAGATCACGGATGTCACCGATGTCACAATAGTAAAAGAAATAAAAAACCTCACAGATATCAGTGATGTGACAAAAGTCACAGATGTCACAATGCCCAGAGATGTTACATGTCACTGATGTAACAATAGTCACAGACATCAGAGATGTAAGAGATGTCAATATTGTCGTAATAGTCACAGACATCACTGATGTCACATATGTCATTGATGTCACAATAGTCATAGGCATCACAGACATCACTTACCAGTGTTGTCATAATAGTCACCGACGTCAAAAATGCCAGTGATGTAACTGATGTCACAATAGTCACGGAAGTAACAGATATCAGTTATGTCACAATAGTAACAGGCATCACAGATGAAAGAGATGTCACTGATATCACAAGAGTAACAGACGTCAGAGATGTCACTGCTGTCACAGTAGTCACAGATATAAAACACGTCACAGATATAAAAGACGTCACAGATATAGATGTAACTTATGTCAAAATAGTTACAGATGTCACAGAAGTCACAGATATCACTGATGTTACAATGGTCACAGCCATAAGAGGTTTCACTAATGTCACTGATGTTGCAATATTCAGAAGACGTCACAGAAGACACAGATGTCAATGATGTCATAATAGTCAGAGACATCACAGATATCAGTGATGTCAAAATAGTCACGGACTTCACAGATGTTAGCCATGTCAAAATAGTCACAGATGTCCCTGATGTAACAGTAGTCACAGACATCATTGATGTTATAGGTGTCACTGATGTCACAATAGTCACTGATGTAACAGACTTCAGAGATGTCACTGATGTCACAATAGTAAAAGATGTAACAGGTATCACTGATGTCATAGTAATCACATCTATCACAGACGTCTCAGGTATCAGTGATGTCACAATAGTCACGGACGTCACTGAAGTCACTGAAGACAAAATAGTCACAGATATCGTGGTTTTAACAATAGTCACAGATGTCAAATAACAGATGTTACTGATGTCACTGATGTAAAAATAGTCACAGACAACAAGGATGTAACAGGTCAAAATAGTCAAAGATGTCACAGAGGTGAAAGGTGTCACTGATGTCACAGTAGTTGCAGACATATCCGATTTCATCAATGTCACTGATGTTAAAATATTCACAGACATCATAGATGTCACTGAGATCATTGATGTCACAATATTCATAAACGACAGAGATGTCACTGATGTCACAATAATCAGAGATGATACAGATGTCACTGATGTCACAATAGTCACAGACAACATAGATGTCTCTGACGTCACAGTAGTCACGGATGTCACAGATTTATCAGATTTTTCTGATGTCGGACTTCACAGATGTCACACTTCACAGACGTCACACACGTCACTGAAGTAAAAAGAGTCAAAGAAATTGGAGATTTCACAGATGTCACTAATGTCAGAATAATGTCCAAGATATCCTAGATGTCACTGCTGTCAAAATAGTCACTGATGTCACAGACTTCACAGATATCACAGTAGTCACATACGTCTCAGATGTCACTGAATTGAAAATAGTAACAAATGTCAAAAATATTACTGGTGTTACAATACTCACAGTCTTCACAGCTCTCACTGATGTCACAATAGTCAGAGACGTCACAGATATCAGTGATGTCACAATCATCACAGACATCACAGAGGTTAGATATATCACTGATGTCAAAACAGTATCACATGTCTACAGATTTCACAGAAGTTGCTGATGTCATAGGAGTCACTGGCGATACAGATTTCACAGATGTCATAGGAGTCACAGATGTCAAAGATTTCAAAGATGTTACTGGTGTAACAGTAGTCAATGATAAAATAGATATCACTGATGTCACAGTAGTCACAGGCGTGATAGATGTCACTGAGTTTACAAGAGTGACGGACGTCACAGATGTTACCTATGTTACTGATAGAACAATAGTCACAGATGTCAGAGATGTCACTGATGTAACAAAAGTCAAAGACATCGAGGATGTCACAGAGATCAGAGATGTCACAGCAGTCACGGATGTCAGAAATGTCACTGATGTCACAATAGTCACAGAAATAAGAGATTTCACAGATGTCAGTAAAGTCAGAATAGTCAAAGACGTCATAGATGTCATGATGTCAAAATAGTCTCTGATGTCACGGATGTCACTGATGTCAGAATAGTCAAAGAAATCAAAGATGTCACAGATATCAGTGATGTCACAATAGTCACAGACATAACCGCTTTCACTAATGTCCCTGACCTTACAATAATCACACATGTGACTGTTATCAGAATAATCAGAGACGTCACAGATATCAGTGATGTCAAAATAATCACAATAGCCACAGAAGTAACAGATGTCACTGATGTCACAATAGTCACAGACAACATAGACGTCATTGATGTCAAGGTAGCCACAGATGTCACAGATTTCACAGATGTTACTGACGTCACAGAAGTTGCAGATGCCATAGAAGTCACTGATGTAACAATAGTCACAGACAGATATGTAACAGATGTCACTAAGTAAACAACTGTCACAGACCACATAGATGTAACTGATGTCAAAATAGTCACTGATGTCAGAGATGTCACAGGTGTCACCGATATCACAATAGTCACAGACATCACAGACGTCACAGTCATTAGGTATGTCGACGATGTCACTGATGTCACAATAGTAACAGATGTCACTGATGTCACAATAGTAACAGACGTCATAGATGTCACCGATATCACAATAGTCACAGACATCACAGACGTCACAGTCATTAGATATGTCGCCGATGTCACTGATGTCACAATAGTAACAGCTGTCACTGATGTCACAATTGTAACAGACGTCACAAGTGTCAGTGATGTCACAATTGTCACATACTTCACAGATGTCACATATATCAAGGATGTGACACTAGTTACAGATGTCACAAATGTCACTGATGTCAAAATAGTCACAGATGCCACAGACATCAGAAATATCACTGATGTCACAATACTCACAGACATCATGGCTGTCACTGATGTCACAATAGTCACAGATATCACAGATGTCACTGGTGTCACGATAGTCGTAAAAACATAGATGTCACTGACGTCACAATAGTCACAGATATCAGAGATTACACAGACGTCACTGACGTTACAGTAGTCACAGATGTCACAAATGTAAGAATGATTACACAGATGTCACTGATGTAAGAAGGGTCAGAAACTTCAGAGAGGTCACAGATGTCATTAATGTCAAAATAGTCACTGATGTCACAGATTTCACAGATGTCACAATAGTCACAGATGTCTGAGATGTCACTGATGTTGCAATGGTCACAGACATCACAGATGTCACAGATATCAGTAATGTCACAAAGCCATAGACATCACAGATGTCACAGATGTCACTGATGTAGCAACAGTCTACGAAGTCAAAGATATCACTGATGTCACAGTAGTCACCTACATCACAAACGTTACAGATACCAGTAACCACAACAGTCATGGATGTCACAGATGTCACTGATGTCACAATAGTCACAGACATCTCAGATGCCACTGATGCCACTGATGCCACTGATGTCACAGTAGTCAGATGCGTGAGAGGTATCACTGATTTCACAATAGTAACCAACATCACATATGTCGCTGATATCACAATAGTCACAGATGTCACAGATTTCACAGACGTCATCGATGTCACAATAATCACAGACAAAATAGATGTCGCTGATGTCACAATAGTCAAAATGTCTACAGATTTCACAGATGTCACTGATGTCACGGTAGTCACAGAAACATAGATGTCACTGATGTCACCGTATTCCTAGATGTAACAGATTTCACTTGTCACTTACGTCACAATAGTAACCGACATTACAGTTGTCAAAGACGTAATAGATGTCACTGATGTCAGAATAGTAATAGGTGTCACACATGTCACAGACTTCACAGACGTCACAGATGCAACTGATGTCCCAAAAGTCACAGACATCGGAGATTTCACAGATGTCACACTCTTCATGGATGCCGCAGATGACACTGATGTCACAATTGTCACAGATGCCACAGTCATCACAAATGTCACTGATGGCACAATCCTCACAGATGTCACTGATGCCACTGCTGTAACAATAGTTACAAGATAACACATACCACCAATGTCACAGTGATCACAGGCATGACAGATGTCACTGAAATAACAATAAGAAAAGATGTCACATGTCAATGGTGTCAAAATCCTCACAAATTTCAAAGACATCACTGATGTTACTGATGTCACCATTGTCACAGATGTCTCTGATTTCACAAGTCACAGATGTCACAGATTTCACCGATGTCACATGTGTAACAATAGTCACAGACAAGATAGTTGTCACTGAGTTCACAATAGCACAGAAGTATACAGATTTTGCAGATGTCACTGATGTTATAGTAGTCAAAGTCATGACAGATATCACTGAGATCAGAAGAGTAGTAGATGTCACAGAGATCACGGATGTCACTGATGTCACAATAGTCAAAGAAATCAGAGATGTCAGAGATGTCACTAATGTCAGAATGGCCAAAGACACCATAGATGTCACTGACGTCAAAATAGTCACTTTTGTCACAGATGTCACTGATGTCACGATAGTCACAGAGATCACGGATGTCACCGATGTCACAATAGTAAAAGAAATAAAAAACCTCACAGATATCAGTGATGTGACAAAAGTCACAGATGTCACAATGCCCAGAGATGTTACATGTCACTGATGTAACAATAGTCACAGACATCAGAGATGTAAGAGATGTCAATATTGTCGTAATAGTCACAGACATCACTGATGTCACATATGTCATTGATGTCACAATAGTCACAGGCATCACAGACATCACTTACCAGTGTTGTCATAATAGTCACCGACGTCAAAAATGCCAGTGATGTAACTGATGTCACAATAGTCACGGAAGTAACAGATATCAGTTATGTCACAATAGTAACAGGCATCACAGATGAAAGAGATGTCACTGATATCACAAGAGTAACAGACGTCAGAGATGTCACTGCTGTCACAGTAGTCACAGATATAAAACACGTCACAGATATAAAAGACGTCACAGATATAGATGTAACTTATGTCAAAATAGTTACAGATGTCACAGAAGTCACAGATATCACTGATGTTACAATGGTCACAGCCATAAGAGGTTTCACTAATGTCACTGATGTTGCAATATTCAGAAGACGTCACAGAAGACACAGATGTCAATGATGTCATAATAGTCAGAGACATCACAGATATCAGTGATGTCAAAATAGTCACGGACTTCACAGATGTTAGCCATGTCAAAATAGTCACAGATGTCCCTGATGTAACAGTAGTCACAGACATCATTGATGTTATAGGTGTCACTGATGTCACAATAGTCACTGATGTAACAGACTTCAGAGATGTCACTGATGTCACAATAGTAAAAGATGTAACAGGTATCACTGATGTCATAGTAATCACATCTATCACAGACGTCTCAGGTATCAGTGATGTCACAATAGTCACGGACGTCACTGAAGTCACTGAAGACAAAATAGTCACAGATATCGTGGTTTTAACAATAGTCACAGATGTCAAATAACAGATGTTACTGATGTCACTGATGTAAAAATAGTCACAGACAACAAGGATGTAACAGGTCAAAATAGTCAAAGATGTCACAGAGGTGAAAGGTGTCACTGATGTCACAGTAGTCGCAGACATATCCGATTTCATCAATGTCACTGATGTTAAAATATTCACAGACATCATAGATGTCACTGAGATCATTGATGTCACAATATTCATAAACGACAGAGATGTCACTGATGTCACAATAATCAGAGATGTTACAGATGTCACTGATGTCACAATAGTCACAGACAACATAGATGTCTCTGACGTCACAGTAGTCACGGATGTCACAGATTTATCAGATTTTTCTGATGTCGGACTTCACCGATGTCACACTTCACAGACGTCACACACGTCACTGAAGTAAAAAGAGTCAAAGAAATTGGAGATTTCACAGATGTCACTAATGTCAGAATAATGTCCAAGATATCCTAGATGTCACTGCTGTCAAAATAGTCACTGATGTCACAGACTTCACAGATATCACAGTAGTCACATACGTCTCAGATGTCACTGAATTGAAAATAGTAACAAATGTCAAAAATATTACTGGTGTTACAATACTCACAGTCTTCACAGCTCTCACTGATGTCACAATAGTCAGAGACGTCACAGATATCAGTGATGTCACAATCAGCACAGACATCACAGAGGTTAGATATATCACTGATGTCAAAACAGTATCACATGTCTACAGATTTCACAGAAGTTGCTTATGTCATAGGAGTCACTGGCGATACAGATTTCACAGATGTCATAGGAGTCACAGATGTCAAAGATTTCAAAGATGTTACTGGTGTAACAGTAGTCAATGATAAAATAGATATCACTGATGTCACAGTAGTCACAGGCGTGATAGATGTCACTGAGTTTACAAGAGTGACGGACGTCACAGATGTTACCTATGTTACTGATAGAACAATAGTCACAGATGTCAGAGATGTCACTGATGTAACAAAAGTCAAAGACATCGAGGATGTCACAGAGATCAGAGATGTCACAGCAGTCACGGATGTCACAAATGTCACTGATGTCACAATAGTCACAGAAATAAGAGATTTCACAGATGTCAGTAAAGTCAGAATAGTCAAAGACGTCATAGATGTCATGATGTCAAAATAGTCTCTGATGTCACGGATGTCCCTGATGTCAGAATAGTCAAAGAAATCAAAGATGTCACAGATATCAGTGATGTCACAATAGTCACAGACATAACAGCTTTCACTAATGTCCCTGACCTTACAATAATCACACATGTGACTGTTATCAGAATAATCAGAGACGTCACAGATATCAGTGATGTCAAAATAATCACAATAGCCACAGAAGTAACAGGTGTCACTGATGTCACAATAGTCACAGACAACATAGACGTCATTGATGTCAAGGTAGCCACAGATGTCACAGATTTCACAGATGTTACTGACGTCACAGAAGTTGCAGATGCCATAGAAGTCACTGATGTAACAATAGTCACAGATAGATATGTAACAGATGTCACTAAGTAAACAACTGTCACAGACAACATAGATGTAACTGATGTCAAAATAGTCACTGATGTCAGAGATGTCACAGGTGTCACCGATATCACAATAGTCACAGACATCACAGACGTCACAGTCATTAGGTATGTCGCCAATGTCACTGATGTCACAATAGTAACAGATGTCACTGATGTCACAATAGTAACAGACGTCATAGATGTCACCGATATCACAATAGTCACAGACATCACAGACGTCACAGTCATTAGATATGTCGCCGATGTCACTGATGTCACAATAGTAACAGCTGTCACTGATGTCACAATTGTAACAGACGTCACAAGTGTCAGTGATGTCACAATTGTCACAGACTTCACAGATGTCACATATATCAAGGATGTGACACTAGTTACAGATGTCACAAATGTCACTGATGTCAAAATAGTCACAGATGCCACAGACATCACAAATATCACTGATGTCACAATACTCACAGCCATCATGGCTGTCACTGATGTCACAATAGTCACAGATATCACAGATGTCACTGGTGTCACGATAGTCGTAAAAACATAGATGTCACTGACGTCACAATAGTCACAGATATCAGAGATTACACAGACGTCACTGACGTTACAGTAGTCACAGATGTCACAAAAGTAAGAATGATTACACAGATGTCACTGATGTAAGAAGGGTCAGAAACTTCAGAGAGGTCACAGATGTCATTAATGTCAAAATAGTCACTGATGTCACAGATTTCACAGAATCACAATAGTCACAGATGTCTGAGATATCACTGATGTTGCAATGGTCACAGACATCACAGATGTCACAGATATCAGTAATGTCACAAAGCCATAGACATCACAGATGTCACAGATGTCACTGATGTAGCAATAGTCTACGAAGTCAAAGATATCACTGATGTCACAGTAGTCACCTACATCACAAACGTTACAGATACCAGTAACCACAACAGTCATGGATGTCACAGATGTCACTGATGTCACAATAGTCACAGACATCTCAGATGCCACTGATGCCACTGATGTCACTGATGTCACAGTAGTCAGATGCGTGAGAGGTATCACTGATTTCACAATAGTAACCAACATCACATATGTCGCTGATATCACAATAGTCACAGATGTCACAGATTTCACAGACGTCATCGATGTCACAATAATCACAGACAAAATAGATGTCGCTGATGTCACAAGAGTCAAAATGTCTACAGATTTCAGAGATGTCACTGATGTCACAGTAGTCACAGAAACATAGATGTCACTGATGTCACCGTATTCCTAGATGTAACAGATTTCACTTGTCACTTACGTCACAATAGTAACCGACATTACAGTTGTCAAAGACGTAATAGATGTCACTGATGTCAGAATAGTAATAGGTGTCACACATGTCACAGACTTCACAGACGTCACAGATGCAACTGATGTCCCAAAAGTCACAGACATCGGAGATTTCACAGATGTCACACTCTTCATGGATGCCGCAGATGACACTGATGTCACAATTGTCACAGATGCCACAGTCATCACAAATGTCACTGATGGCACAATCATCACAGATGTCACTGATGCCACTGCTGTAACAATAGTTACAAGTTAACACATACCACCAATGTCACAGTGATCACAGGCATGACAGATGTCACTGAAATAACAATAAGAAAAGATGTCACATGTCAATGGTGTCAAAATCCTCACAAATTTCAAAGACATCACTGATGTTACTGATGTCACCATTGTCACAGATGTCTCTGATTTCACAAGTCACCGATGTCACAGATTTCACCGATGTCACATGTGTAACAATAGTCACAGACAAGATAGTTGTCACTGAGTTCACAATAGCACAGAACTATACAGATTTCGCAGATGTCACTGATGTTATTGTAGTCAAAGTCATGACAGATATCACTGAGATCAGAAGAGTAGCAGATGTCACAGAGATCACGGATGTCACTGATGTCACAATAGTCAAAGAAATCAGAGATGTCAGAGATGTCACTAATGTCAGAATGGCCAAAGACACCATAGATGTCACTGACGTCATAATAGTCACTTTTGTCACAGATGTCACTGATGTCACGATAGTCACAGAGATCACGGATGTCACCGATGTCACAATAGTAAAAGAAATAAAAAACCTCACAGATATCAGTGATGTGACAAAAGTCACAGATGTCACAATGCCCAGAGATGTTACATGTCACTGATGTAACAATAGGCACAGACATCAGAGATGTAAGAGATGTCAATATTGTCAAAATAGTCACAGACATCACTGATGTCACATATGTCATTGATGTCACAATAGTCATAGGCATCACAGACATCACTTACCAGTGTTGTCATAATAGTCACCGACGTCAAAAATGCCAGTGATGTAACTGATGTCACAATAGTCACGGAAGTAACAGATATCAGTTATGTCACAATAGTAACAGGCATCACAGATGAAAGAGATGTCACTGATATCACAAGAGTAACAGACGTCAGAGATGTCACTGCTGTCACAGTAGTCACAGATATAAAAGACGTCACAGATATAAAAGACGTCACAGATATAGATGTAACTTATGTCAAAATAGTTACAGATGTCACAGAAGTCACAGATATCACTGATGTTACAATGGTCACAGCCATAAGAGGTTTCACTAATGTCACTGATGTTGCAATATTCAGAAGACGTCACAGAAGACACAGATGTCAATGATGTCATAATAGTCAGAGACATCACAGATATCAGTGATGTCAAAATAGTCACGGACTTCACAGATGTTAGCCATGTCAAAATAGTCACAGATGTCCCTGATGTAACAGTAGTCACAGACATCATTGATGTTATAGGTGTCACTGATGTCACAATAGTCACTGATGTAACAGACTTCAGAGATGTCACTGATGTCACAATAGTAAAAGATGTAATAGGTATCACTGATGTCATAGTAATCACATATATCACAGACGTCTCAGGTATCAGTGATGTCACAATAGTCACGGACGTCACTGAAGTCACTGAAGACAAAATAGTCACAGATATCGTGGTTTTAACAATAGTCACAGATGTCAAATAACAGATGTTACTGATGTCACTGATGTAAAAATAGTCACAGACAACAAGGATGTAACAGGTCAAAATAGTCAAAGATGTCACAGAGGTGAAAGGTGTCACTGATGTCACAGTAGTCGCAGACATATCCGATTTCATCAATGTCACTGATGTTAAAATATTCACAGACATCATAGATGTCACTGAGATCATTGATGTCACAATATTCATAAACGACAGAGATGTCACTGATGTCACAATAATCAGAGATGTTACAGATGTCACTGATGTCACAATAGTCACAGACAACATAGATGTCTCTGACGTCACAGTAGTCACGGATGTCACAGATTTATCAGATTTTTCTGATGTCGGACTTCACAGATGTCACACTTCACAGACGTCACACACGACACTGAAGTAAAAAGAGTCAAAGAAATTGGAGATTTCACAGATGTCACTAATGTCAGAATAATGTCCAAGATATCCTAGATGTCACTGCTGTCAAAATAGTCACAGATGTCACAGACTTCACAGATATCACAGTAGTCACATACGTCTCAGATGTCACTGAATTGAAAATAGTAACAAATGTCAAAAATATTACTGGTGTTACAATACTCACAGTCTTCACAGCTCTCACTGATGTCACAATAGTCAGAGACGTCACAGATATCAGTGATGTCACAATCATCACAGACATCACAGAGGTTAGATATATCACTGATGTCAAAACAGTATCACATGTCTACAGATTTCACAGAAGTTGCTGATGTCATAGGAGTCACTGGCGATACAGATTTCACAGATGTCATAGGAGTCACAGATGTCAAAGATTTCAAAGATGTTACTGGTGTAACAGTAGTCAATGATAAAATAGATATCACTGATGTCACAGTAGTCACAGGCGTGATAGATGTCACTGAGTTTACAAGAGTGACAGACGTCACAGATGTTACCTATGTTACTGATAGAACAATAGTCACAGATGTCAGAGATGTCACTGATGCAACAAAAGTCAAAGACATCGAGGATATCACAGAGATCAGAGATGTCACAACAGTCACGGATGTCACAAATGTCACTGATGTCACAATAGTCAGAGAAATAAGAGATTTCACAGATGTCAGTAAAGTCAGAATAGTCAAAGACGTCATAGATGTCATGATGTCAAAATAATCTCTGATGTCACGGATGTCACTGATGTCATAATTATCAAAGAAATCAAAGATGTCACAGATATCAGTGATGTCACAATAATCACAGACATAACAGCTTTCACTAATGTCCCTGACCTTACAATAATCACACATGTGACTGTTATCAGAATAATCAGAGACGTCACAGATATCAGTGATGTCAAAATAATCACAATAGCCACAGAAGTAACAGATGTCACTGATGTCACAATAGTCACAGACAACATAGACGTCATTGATGTCAAGGTAGCCACAGATGTCACAGATTTCACAGATGTTACTGACGTCACAGAAGTTGCAGATGCCATAGAAGTCACTGATGTAACAATAGTCACAGACAGATATGTAACAGATGTCACTAAGTAAACAACTGTCACAGACCACATAGATGTAACTGATGTCAAAATAGTCACTGATGTCAGAGATGTCACAGGTGTCACCGATATCACAATAGTCACAGACATCACAGACGTCACAGTCATTAGGTATGTCGCCGATGTCACTGATGTCACAATAGTAACAGATGTCACTGATGTCACAATAGTAACAGACGTCATAGATGTCACCGATATCACAATAGTCACAGACATCACAGACGTCACAGTCATTAGATATGTCGCCGATGTCACTGATGTCACAATAGTAACAGCTGTCACTGATGTCACAATTATAACAGACGTCACAAGTGTCAGTGATGTCACAATTGTCACAGACTTCACAGATGTCACATATATCAAGGATGTGACACAAGTTACAGATGTCAAAATTATAACAGACGTCACAAGTGTCAGTGATGTCAAAATAGTCACAGATGCCACAGACATCACAAATATCACTGATGTCACAATACTCACAGACATCATGGCTGTCACTGATGTCACAATAGTCACAGATATCACAGATGTCACTGGTGTCACGATAGTCGTAAAAACATAGATGTCACTGACGTCACAATAGTCACAGATATCAGAGATTACACAGACGTCACTGACGTTACAGTAGTCACAGATGTCACAAATGTAAGAATGATTACACAGATGTCACTGATGTAAGAAGGGTCAGAAACTTCAGAGAGGTCACAGATGTCATTAATGTCAAAATAGTCACTGATGTCACAGATTTCACAGATGTCACAATAGTCACAGATGTCTGAGATGTCACTGATGTTGCAATGGTCACAGACATCACAGATGTCACAGATATCAGTAATGTCACAAAGCCATAGACATCACAGATGTCACAGATGTCACTGATGTCACTGATGTAGCAATAGTCTACGAAGTGAAAGATATCACTGATGTCACAGTAGTCACCTACATCACAAACGTTACAGATACCAGTAACCACAACAGTCATGGATGTCACAGATGTCACTGATGTCACAATAGTCACAGACATCTCAGATGCCACTGATGCCACTGATGTCACTGATGTCACAGTAGTCAGATGCGTGAGAGGTATCACTGATTTCACAATAGTAACCAACATCACATATGTCGCTGATATCACAATAGTCACAGATGTCACAGATTTCACAGACGTCATCGATGTCACAATAATCACAGACAAAATAGATGTCGCTGATGTCACAATAGTCAAAATGTCTACAGATTTCACAGATGTCACTGATGTCACGGTAGTCACAGAAACATAGATGTCACTGATGTCACCGTATTCCTAGATGTAACAGATTTCACTTGTCACTTACGTCACAATAGTAACCGACATTACAGTTGTCAAAGACGTAATAGATGTCACTGATGTCAGAATAGTAATAGGTGTCACACATGTCACAGACTTCACAGACGTCACAGATGCAACTGATGTCCCAAAAGTCACAGACATCGGAGATTTCACAGATGTCACACTCTTCATGGATGCCGCAGATGACACTGATGTCACAATTGTCACAGATGCCACAGTCATCACAAATGTCACTGATGGCACAATCCCCACAGATGTCACTGATGCCACTGCTGTAACGATAGTTACAAGATAACACATACCACCAATGTCACAGTGATCACAGGCATGACAGATGTCACTGAAATAACAATAAGAAAAGATGTCACATGTCAATGGTGTCAAAATCCTCACAAATTTCAAAGACATCACTGATGTTACTGATGTCACCATTGTCACAGATATCTCTGATTTCACAAGTCACAGATGTCACAGATTTCACCGATGTCACATCTGTAACAATAGTCACAGACAAGATAGTTGTCACTGAGTTCACAATAGCACAGAAGTATACAGATTTCGCAGATGTCACTGATGTTATAGTAGTCAAAGTCATGACAGATATCACTGAGATCAGAAGAGTAGCAGATGTCACAGAGATCACGGATGTCACTGATGTCACAATAGTCTAAGAAATCAGAGATGTCAGAGTTGTCACTAATGTCAGAATAGCCAAAGACACCATAGATGTCACTGACGTCAAAATAGTCACTTTTGTCACAGATGTCACTGATGTCACGATAGTCACAGAGATCACGGATGTCACCGATGTCACAATAGTAAAAGAGATAAAAAACCTCACAGATATCAGTGATGTGACAAAAGTCACAGATGTCACAATGCCCAGAGATGTTACATGTCACTGATGTAACAATAGTCACAGACATCAGAGATGTAAGTGATGTCAGTATTGTCAAAATGGTCACAGACATCACTGATGTCACATATGTCATTGATGTCACAATAGTCATAGGCATCACAGACATCACTTACCAGTGTTGTCATAATAGTCACCGACGTCAAAAATGCCAGTGATGTAACTGATGTCACAATAGTCACGGAAGTAACAGATATCAGTTATGTCACAATAGTAACAGGCATCACAGATGAAAGAGATGTCACTGATATCACAAGAGTAACAGACGTCAGAGATGTCACTGCTGTCACAGTAGTCACAGATATAAAAGACGTCACAGATATAAAAGACGTCACAGATATAGATGTAACTTATGTCAAAATAGTTACAGATGTCACAGAAGTCACAGATATCACTGATGTTACAATGGTCACAGCCATAAGAGGTTTCACTAATGTCACTGATGTTGCAATATTCAGAAGACGTCACAGAAGACACAGGTGTCAATGATATCATAATAGTCAGAGACATCACAGATATCAGTGATGTCAAAATAGTCACGGACTTCACAGATGTTAGCCATGTCAAAATAGTCACAGATGTCCCTGATGTAACAGTAGTCACAGACATCATTGATGTTATAGGTGTCACTGATGTCACAATAGTCACTGATGTAACAGACTTCAGAGATGTCACTGATGTCACAATAGTAAAAGATGTAACAGGTATCACTGATGTCATAGTAATCACATATATCACAGACGTCTCAGGTATCAGTGATGTCACAATAGTCACGGACGTCACTGAAGTCACTGAAGACAAAATAGTCACAGATATTGTGGTTTTAACAATAGTCACAGATGTCAAATAACAGATGTTACTGATGTCACTGATGTAAAAATAGTCACAGACAACAAGGATGTAACAGGTCAAAATAGTCAAAGATGTCACAGAGGTGAAAGGTGTCACTGATGTCACAGTAGTTGCAGACATATCCGATTTCATCAATGTCACTGATGTTAAAATATTCACAGACATCATAGATGTCACTGAGATCATTGATGTCACAATATTCATAAACGACAGAGATGTCACTGATGTCACAATAATCAGAGATGATACAGATGTCACTGATGTCACAATAGTCACAGACAACATAGATGTCTCTGACGTCACAGTAGTCACGGATGTCACAGATTTATCAGATTTTTCTGATGTCGGACTTCACAGATGTCACACTTCACAGACGTCACACACGACACTGAAGTAAAAAGAGTCAAAGAAATTGGAGATTTCACAGATGTCACTAATGTCAGAATAGTGTCCAAGATATCCTAGATGTCACTGCTCTCAAAATAGTCACTGATGTCACAGACTTCTCAGATATCACAGTAGTCACATATGTCTCAGATGTCACTGAATTGAAAATAGTAACAAATGTCAAAAATATTACTGGTGTTACAATACTCACAGTCTTCACAGCTCTCACTGATGTCACAATAGTCAGAGACGTCACAGATATCAGTGATGTCACAATCATCACAGACATCACAGAGGTTAGATATATCACTGATGTCAAAACAGTATCACATGTCTACAGATTTCACAGAAGTTGCTTATGTCATAGGAGTCACTGGCGATACAGATTTCACAGATGTCATAGGAGTCACAGATGTCAAAGATTTCAAAGATGTTACTGGTGTAACAGTAGTCAATGATAAAATAGATATCACTGATGTCACAGTAGTCACAGGCGTGATCGATGTCACTGAGTTTACAAGAGTGACAGACGTCACAGATGTTACCTATGTTACTGATAGAACAATAGTCACAGATGTCAGAGATGTCACTGATGTAACAAAAGTCAAAGACATCGAGGATGTCACAGAGATCAGAGGTGTCACAACAGTCACGGATGTCAGAGATGTCACTGATGTCACAATAGTCACAGAAATAAGAGATTTCACAGATGTCAGTAAAGTCAGAATAGTCAAAGACGTCATAGATGTCATGATGTCGAAATAGTCTCTGATGTCACGGATGTCCCTGATGTCATAATAGTCAAAGAAATCAAAGATGTCACAGATATCAGTGATGTCGCAATAATCACAGACATAACAGCTTTCACTAATGTCCCTGACCTTACAATAATCACACATGTGACTGTTATCAGAATAATCAGAGACGTCACAGATATCAGTGATGTCAAAATAATCACAATAGCCACAGAAGTAACAGATGTCACTGATGTCACAATAGTCACAGACAACATAGACGTCATTGATGTCAAGGTAGCCACAGATGTCACAGATTTCACAGATGTTACTGACGTCACAGAAGTTGCAGATGCCATAGAAGTCACTGATGTAACAATAGTCACAGACAGATATGTAACAGATGTCACTAAGTAAACAACTGTCACAGACAACATAGATGTAACTGATGTCAAAATAGTCACTGATGTCACAGATGTCACAGGTGTCACCGATATCACAATAGTCACAGACATCACAGACGTAACAGTCATTAGGTATGTCGCCGATGTCACTGATGTCACAATAGTAACAGATGTCACTGATGTCACAATAGTAACAGACGTCATAGATGTCACCGATATCACAATAGTCACAGACATCACAGACGTCAGAGTCATTAGATGTGTCGCCGATGTCACTGATGTCACAATAGTAACAGCTGTCACTGATGTCACAATTGTAACAGACGTCACAAGTGTCAGTGATGTCACAATTGTCACAGACTTCACAGATGTCACATATATCAAGGATGTGACACTAGTTACAGATGTCACAAATGTCACTGATGTCAAAATAGTCACAGATGCCACAGACATCAGAAATACCACTGATGTCACAATACTCACAGCCATCATGGCTGTCACTGATGTCACAATAGTCACAGATATCACAGATGTCACTGGTGTCACGATAGTCGTAAAAACATAGATGTCACTGGCATCACAATAGTCACAGATATCAGAGATTACACAGACGTCACTGACGTTACAGTAGTCACAGATGTCACAAATGTAAGAATGATTACACAGATGTCACTGATGTAAGAAGGGTCAGAAACTTCAGAGAGGTCACAGATGTCATTAATGTCAAAATAGTCACTGATGTCACAGATTTCACAGATGTCACAATAGTCACAGATGTCTGAGATGTCACTGATGTTGCAATGGTCACAGACATCACAGATGTCACAGATATCAGTAATGTCACAAAGCCATAGACATCACAGATGTCACAGATGTCACTGATGTAGCAATAGTCTACGAAGTCAAAGATATCACTGATGTCACAGTAGTCACCTACATCACAAACTTTACCGATACCAGTAACCACAACAGTCATGGATGTCACAGATGTCACTGATGTCACAGTAGTCACAGACATCTCAGATGCCACTGATGCCACTGATGTCACTGATGTCACAGTAGTCAGATGCGTGAGAGGTATCACTGATTTCACAATAGTAACCAACATCACATATGTCGCTGATATCACAATAGTCACAGATGTCACAGATTTCACAGACGTCATCGATGTCACAATAATCACAGACAAAATAGATGTCGCTGATGTCACAATAGTCAAAATGTCTACAGATTTCACAGATGTCACTGATGTCACGGTAGTCACAGAAACATAGATGTCACTGATGTCACCGTATTCCTAGATGTAACAGATTTCACTTGTCACTTACGTCACAATAGTAACCGACATTACAGTTGTCAAAGACGTAATAGATGTCACTGATGTCAGAATAGTAATAGGTGTCACACATGTCACAGACTTCACAGACGTCACAGATGCAACTGATGTCCCAAAAGTCACAGACATCGGAGATTTCACAGATGTCACACTCTTCATGGATGCCGCAGATGACACTGATGTCACAATTGTCACAGATGCCACAGTCATCACAAATGTCACTGATGGCACAATCATCACAGATGTCACTGATGCCACTGCTGTAACAATAGTTACAAGATAACACATACCACCAATGTCACAGTGATCACAGATATGACAGATGTCACTGAAATAACAATAAGAAAAGATGTCACATGTCAATGGTGTCAAAATCCTCACAAATTTCAAAGACATCACTGATGTTACTGATGTCACCATTGTCACAGATGTCTCTGATTTCACAAGTCACAGATGTCACAGATTTCACCGATGTCACATGTGTAACAATAGTCACAGACAAGATAGTTGTCACTGAGTTCACAATAGCACAGAAGTATACAGATTTCGCAGATGTCACTGATGTTATTGTAGTCAAAGTCATGACAGATATCACTGAGATCAGAAGAGTAGCAGATGTCACAGAGATCACGGATGTCACAATAGTCAAAGAAATCAGAGATGTCAGAGATGTCACTAATGTCAGAATAGCCAAAGACACCATAGATGTCACTGACGTCAAAATAGTCACTTTTGTCACAGATGTCACTGATGTCACGATAGTCACAGAGATCACGGATGTCACCGATGTCACAACAGTAAAAGAAATAAAAAACCTCACAGATATCAGTGATGTGACAAAAGTCACAGATGTCACAATGCCCAGAGATGTTACATGTCACTAATGTAACAATAGTCACAGACATCAGAGATGTAAGAGATGTCAATATTGTCAAAATAGTCACAGACATCACTGATGTCACATATGTCATTGATGTCACAATAGTCATAGGCATCACAGACATCACTTACCAGTGTTGTCATAATAGTCACCGACGTCAAAAATGCCAGTGATGTAACTGATGTCACAATAGTCACGGAAGTAACAGATATCAGTTATGTCACAATAGTAACAGGCATGTCAGATGAAAGAGATGTCACTGATATCACAAGAGTAACAGACGTCAGAGATGTCACTGCTGTCACAGTAGTCACAGATATAAAACACGTCACAGATATAAAAGACGTCACAGATATAGATGTTACTTATGTCAAAATAGTTACAGATGTCACAGAAGTCACAGATATCATTGATGTTACAATGGTCACAGCCATAAGAGGTTTCACTAATGTCACTGATGTTGCAATATTCAGAAGACGTCACAGAAGACACAGGTGTCAATGATGTCATAATAGTCAGAGACATCACAGATATCAGTGATGTCAAAATAGTCACGGACTTCACAGATGTTAGCCATGTCAAAATAGTCACAGATGTCCCTGATGTAATAGTAGTCACAGACATCATTGATGTTATAGGTGTCACTGATGTCACAATAGTCACTGATGTAACAGACTTCAGAGATGTCACTGATGTCACAATAGTTAAAAAATGTAACAGGTATCACTGATGTCATAGTAATCACATCTATCACAGACGTCTCAGGTATCAGTGATGTCACAATAGTCACTGAAGTCACTGAAGACAAAATAGTCACAGATATCGTGGTTTTAACAATAGTCACAGATGTCAAATAACAGATGTTACTGATGTCACTGATGTAAAAATAGTCACAGACAACAAGGATGTAACAGGTCAAAATAGTCAAAGATGTCACAGAGGTGAAAGGTGTCACTGAAGTCACAGTAGTGGCAGACATATCCGATTTCATCAATGTCACTGATGTTAAAATATTCACAGACATCATAGATGTCACTGAGATCATTGATGTCACAATATTCATAAACGACAGAGATGTCACTGATGTCACAATAATCAGAGATGTTACAGATGTCACTGATGTCACAATAGTCACAGACAACATAGATGTCTCTGACGTCACAGTAGTCACGGATGTCACAGATTTATCAGATTTTTCTGATGTCGGACTTCACCGATGTCACACTTCACAGACGTCACACACGTCACTGAAGTAAAAAGAGTCAAAGAAATTGGAGATTTCACAGATGTCACTAATGTCAGAATAGTGTCCAAGATATCCTAGATGTCACTGCTGTCAAAATAGTCACTGATGTCACAGACTTCACAGATATCACAGTAGTCACATACGTCTCAGATGTCACTGAATTGAAAATAGTAACAAATGTCAAAAATATTACTGGTGTTACGATACTCACAGTCTTCACAGCTCTCACTGATGTCACAATAGTCAGAGACGTCACAGATATCAGTGATGTCACAATCATCACAGACATCACAGAGGTTAGATATATCACTGATGTCAAAACAGTATCACATGTCTACAGATTTCACAGAAGTTGCTTATGTCATAGGAGTCACTGGCGATAGAGATTTCACAGATGTCATAGGAGTCACAGATGTCAAAGATTTCAAAGATGTTACTGGTGTAACAGTAGTCAATGATAAAATAGATATCACTGATGTCACAGTAGTCACAGGCGTGATAGATGTCACTGAGTTTACAAGAGTGACGGACGTCACAGATGTTACCTATGTTACTGATAGAACAATAGTCACAGATGTCAGAGATGTCACTGATGTAACAAAAGTCAAAGACATCGAGGATGTCACAGAGATCAGAGATGTCACAACAGTCACGGATGTCACAAATGTCACTGATGTCACAATAGTCACAGAAATAAGAGATTTCACAGATGTCAGTAAAGTCAGAATAGTCAAAGACGTCATAGATGTCATGATGTCAAAATAGTCTCTGATGTCACGGATGTCACTGATGTCAGAATAGTCAAAGAAATCAAAGATGTCACAGATATCAGTGATGTCACAATAGTCACAGACATAACAGCTTTCACTAATGTCCCTGACCTTACAATAATCACACATGTGACTGTTATCAGAATAGTCAGAGACGTCACAGATATCAGTGATGTCAAAATAATCACTGCCACAATAGCCACAGAAGTAACAGATGTCACTGATGTCACAATAGTCACAGACAACATAGACGTCATTGATGTCAAGGTAGCCACAGATGTCACAGATTTCACAGATGTTACTGACGTCACAGAAGTTGCAGATGCCATAGAAGTCACTGATGTAACAATAGTCACAGATAGATATGTAACAGATGTCACTAAGTAAACAACTGTCACAGACAACGTAGATGTAACTGATGTCAAAATAGTCACTGATGTCACAGATGTCACAGGTGTCACCGATATCACAATAGTCACAGACATCACAGACGTAACAGTCATTAGGTATGTCGCCGATGTCACTGATGTCACAATAGTAACAGATGTCACTGATGTCACAATAGTAACAGACATCATAGATGTCACCGATATCACAATAGTCACAGACATCACAGACGTCACAGTCATTAGATGTGTCGCCGATGTCACTGATGTCACAATAGTAACAGCTGTCACTGATGTCACAATTGTAACAGACGTCACAAGTGTCAGTGATGTCACAATTGTCACAGACTTCACAGATGTCACATATATCAAGGATGTGACACTAGTTACAGATGTCACAAATGTCACTGATGTCAAAATAGTCACAGATGCCACAGACATCACAAATATCACTGATGTCACAATACTCACAGCCATCATGGCTGTCACTGATGTCACAATAGTCACAGATATCACAGATTTCACTGGTGTCACGATAGTCGTAAAAACATAGATGTCACTGACGTCACAATAGTCACAGATATCAGAGATTACACAGACGTCACTGACGTTACAGTAGTCACAGATGTCACAAATGTAAGAATGATTACACAGATGTCACTGATGTAAGAAGGGTCAGTAACTTCAGAGAGGTCACAGATGTCATTAATGTCAAAATAGTCACTGATGTCACAGATTTCACAGATGTCACAATAGTCAAAGATGTCTGAGATTACACAGACGTCACTGATGTTACAGTAGTCACAGATGTCACTGATGTAAGAAGGGTCAGAAACTTCAGAGAGGTCTCTGATGTCATTAATGTCAAAATAGTCACTGATGTCACAGATTTCACAGATGTCACAATAGTCACAGATGTCTGAGATGTCACTGATGTTGCAATGGTCACAGACATCACAGATGTCACAGATATCAGTAATGTCACAAAGCCATAGACATCACAGATGTCACAGATGTCACTGATGTAGCAATAATCCATGAAGTCAAAGATATCACTGATGTCACAGTAGTCACCTACATCACAAACGTTACAGATACCAGTAACCACAACAGTCATGGATGTCACAGATGTCACTGATGTCACAATAGTCACAGACATCTCAGATGCCACTGATGCCACTGATGTCACAGTAGTCAGATGCGTGAGAGGTATCACTGATTTCACAATAGTAACCAACATCACATATGTCGCTGATATCACAATAGTCACAGATGTCACAGATTTCACAGACGTCATCGATGTCACAATAATCACAGACAAAAAAGATGTCGCTGATGTCACAATAGTCAAAATGTCTACAGATTTCACAGATGTCACTGATGTCACGGTAGTCACAGAAACATAGATGTCACTGATGTCACCGTATTCCTAGATGTAACAGATTTCACTTGTCACTTACGTCACAATAGTAACCGACATTACAGTTGTCAAAGACGTAATAGATGTCACTGATGTCAGAATAGTAATAGGTGTCACACATGTCACAGACTTCACAGACGTCACAGATGCAACTGATGTCCCAAAAGTCACAGACATCGGAGATTTCACAGATGTCACACTCTTCATGGATGCCGCAGATGACACTGATGTCACAATTGTCACAGATGCCACAGTCATCACAAATGTCACTGATGGCACAATCATCACAGATGTCACTGATGCCACTGCTGTAAAAATAGTTACAAGATAACACATACCACCAATGTCACAGTGATCACAGATATGACAGATGTCACTGAAATAACAATAAGAAAAGATGTCACATGTCAATGGTGTCAAAATCCTCACAAATTTCAAAGACATCACTGATGTTACTGATGTCACCATTGTCACAGATGTCTCTGATTTCACAAGTCACAGATGTCACAGATTTCACCGATGTCACATCTGTAACAATAGTCACAGACAAGATAGTTGTCACTGAGTTCACAATAGCACAGAAGTATACAGATTTCGCAGATGTCACTGATGTTATTGTAGTCAAAGTCATGACAGATATCACTGAGATCAGAAGAGTAGCAGATGTCACAGAGATCACGGATGTCACAATAGTCAAAGAAATCAGAGATGTCAGAGATGTCACTAATGTCAGAATAGCCAAAGACACCATAGATGTCACTGACGTCAAAATAGTCACTTTTGTCACAGATGTCACTGATGTCACGATAGTCACAGAGATCACGGATGTCACCGATGTCACAACAGTAAAAGAAATAAAAAACCTCACAGATATCAGTGATGTGACAAAAGTCACAGATGTCACAATGCCCAGAGATGTTACATGTCACTAATGTAACAATAGTCACAGACATCAGAGATGTAAGAGATGTCAATATTGTCAAAATAGTCACAGACATCACTGATGTCACATATGTCATTGATGTCACAATAGTCATAGGCATCACAGACATCACTTACCAGTGTTGTCATAATAGTCACCGACGTCAAAAATGCCAGTGATGTAACTGATGTCACAATAGTCACGGAAGTAACAGATATCAGTTATGTCACAATAGTAACAGGCATGTCAGATGAAAGAGATGTCACTGATATCACAAGAGTAACAGACGTCAGAGATGTCACTGCTGTCACAGTAGTCACAGATATAAAACACGTCACAGATATAAAAGACGTCACAGATATAGATGTTACTTATGTCAAAATAGTTACAGATGTCACAGAAGTCACAGATATCATTGATGTTACAATGGTCACAGCCATAAGAGGTTTCACTAATGTCACTGATGTTGCAATATTCAGAAGACGTCACAGAAGACACAGGTGTCAATGATGTCATAATAGTCAGAGACATCACAGATATCAGTGATGTCAAAATAGTCACGGACTTCACAGATGTTAGCCATGTCAAAATAGTCACAGATGTCCCTGATGTAATAGTAGTCACAGACATCATTGATGTTATAGGTGTCACTGATGTCACAATAGTCACTGATGTAACAGACTTCAGAGATGTCACTGATGTCACAATAGTTAAAAAATGTAACAGGTATCACTGATGTCATAGTAATCACATCTATCACAGACGTCTCAGGTATCAGTGATGTCACAATAGTCACTGAAGTCACTGAAGACAAAATAGTCACAGATATCGTGGTTTTAACAATAGTCACAGATGTCAAATAACAGATGTTACTGATGTCACTGATGTAAAAATAGTCACAGACAACAAGGATGTAACAGGTCAAAATAGTCAAAGATGTCACAGAGGTGAAAGGTGTCACTGAAGTCACAGTAGTGGCAGACATATCCGATTTCATCAATGTCACTGATGTTAAAATATTCACAGACATCATAGATGTCACTGAGATCATTGATGTCACAATATTCATAAACGACAGAGATGTCACTGATGTCACAATAATCAGAGATGTTACAGATGTCACTGATGTCACAATAGTCACAGACAACATAGATGTCACTGACGTCACAGTAGTCACGGATGTCACAGATTTATCAGATTTTTCTGATGTCGGACTTCACCGATGTCACACTTCACAGACGTCACACACGTCACTGAAGTAAAAAGAGTCAAAGAAATTGGAGATTTCACAGATGTCACTAATGTCAGAATAGTGTCCAAGATATCCTAGATGTCACTGCTGTCAAAATAGTCACTGATGTCACAGACTTCACAGATATCACAGTAGTCACATACGTCTCAGATGTCACTGAATTGAAAATAGTAACAAATGTCAAAAATATTACTGGTGTTACGATACTCACAGTCTTCACAGCTCTCACTGATGTCACAATAGTCAGAGACGTCACAGATATCAGTGATGTCACAATCATCACAGACATCACAGAGGTTAGATATATCACTGATGTCAAAACAGTATCACATGTCTACAGATTTCACAGAAGTTGCTTATGTCATAGGAGTCACTGGCGATAGAGATTTCACAGATGTCATAGGAGTCACAGATGTCAAAGATTTCAAAGATGTTACTGGTGTAACAGTAGTCAATGATAAAATAGATATCACTGATGTCACAGTAGTCACAGGCGTGATAGATGTCACTGAGTTTACAAGAGTGACGGACGTCACAGATGTTACCTATGTTACTGATAGAACAATAGTCACAGATGTCAGAGATGTCACTGATGTAACAAAAGTCAAAGACATCGAGGATGTCACAGAGATCAGAGATGTCACAACAGTCACGGATGTCACAAATGTCACTGATGTCACAATAGTCAGAGAAATAAGAGATTTCACAGATGTCAGTAAAGTCAGAATAGTCAAAGACGTCATAGATGTCATGATGTCAAAATAGTCTCTGATGTCACGGATGTCACTGATGTCAGAATAGTCAAAGAAATCAAAGATGTCACAGATATCAGTGATGTCACAATAGTCACAGACATAACAGCTTTCACTAATGTCCCTGACCTTACAATAATCACACATGTGACTGTTATCAGAATAGTCAGAGACGTCACAGATATCAGTGATGTCAAAATAATCACTGCCACAATAGCCACAGAAGTAACAGATGTCACTGATGTCACAATAGTCACAGACAACATAGACGTCATTGATGTCAAGGTAGCCACAGATGTCACAGATTTCACAGATGTTACTGACGTCACAGAAGTTGCAGATGCCATAGAAGTCACTGATGTAACAATAGTCACAGATAGATATGTAACAGATGTCACTAAGTAAACAACTGTCACAGACAACGTAGATGTAACTGATGTCAAAATAGTCACTGATGTCACAGATGTCACAGGTGTCACCGATATCACAATAGTCACAGACATCACAGACGTAACAGTCATTAGGTATGTCGCCGATGTCACTGATGTCACAATAGTAACAGATGTCACTGATGTCACAATAGTAACAGACATCATAGATGTCACCGATATCACAATAGTCACAGACATCACAGACGTCACAGTCATTAGATGTGTCGCCGATGTCACTGATGTCACAATAGTAACAGCTGTCACTGATGTCACAATTGTAACAGACGTCACAAGTGTCAGTGATGTCACAATTGTCACAGACTTCACAGATGTCACATATATCAAGGATGTGACACTAGTTACAGATGTCACAAATGTCACTGATGTCAAAATAGTCACAGATGCCACAGACATCACAAATATCACTGATGTCACAATACTCACAGCCATCATGGCTGTCACTGATGTCACAATAGTCACAGATATCACAGATTTCACTGGTGTCACGATAGTCGTAAAAACATAGATGTCACTGACGTCACAATAGTCACAGATATCAGAGATTACACAGACGTCACTGACGTTACAGTAGTCACAGATGTCACAAATGTAAGAATGATTACACAGATGTCACTGATGTAAGAAGGGTCAGTAACTTCAGAGAGGTCACAGATGTCATTAATGTCAAAATAGTCACTGATGTCACAGATTTCACAGATGTCACAATAGTCAAAGATGTCTGAGATTACACAGACATCACTGATGTTACAGTAGTCACAGATGTCACTGATGTAAGAAGGGTCAGAAACTTCAGAGAGGTCTCTGATGTCATTAATGTCAAAATAGTCACTGATGTCACAGATTTCACAGATGTCACAATAGTCACAGATGTCTGAGATGTCACTGATGTTGCAATGGTCACAGACATCACAGATGTCACAGATATCAGTAATGTCACAAAGCCATAGACATCACAGATGTCACAGATGTCACTGATGTAGCAACAGTCTACGAAGTCAAAGATATCACTGATGTCACAGTAGTCACCTACATCACAAACGTTACAGATACCAGTAACCACAACAGTCATGGATGTCACAGATGTCACTGATGTCACAATAGTCACAGACATCTCAGATGCCACTGATGCCACTGATGTCACAGTAGTCAGATGCGTGAGAGGTATCACTGATTTCACAATAGTAACCAACATCACATATGTCGCTGATATCACAATAGTCACAGATGTCACAGATTTCACAGACGTCATCGATGTCACAATAATCACAGACAAAAAAGATGTCGCTGATGTCACAATAGTCAAAATGTCTACAGATTTCACAGATGTCACTGATGTCACGGTAGTCACAGAAACATAGATGTCACTGATGTCACCGTATTCCTAGATGTAACAGATTTCACTTGTCACTTACGTCACAATAGTAACCGACATTACAGTTGTCAAAGACGTAATAGATGTCACTGATGTCAGAATAGTAATAGGTGTCACACATGTCACAGACTTCACAGACGTCACAGATGCAACTAATGTCCCAAAAGTCACAGACATCGGAGATTTCACAGATGTCACACTCTTCATGGATGCCGCAGATGACACTGATGTCACAATTGTCACAGATGCCACAGTCATCACAAATGTCACTGATGGCACAATCATCACAGATGTCACTGATGCCACTGCTGTAACAATAGTTACAAGATAACACATACCACCAATGTCACAGTGATCACAGGCATGACAGATGTCACTGAAATAACAATAAGAAAAGATGTCACATGTCAATGGTGTCAAAATCCTCACAAATTTCAAAGACATCACTGATGTTACTGATGTCACCATTGTCACAGATGTCTCTGATTTCACAAGTCACAGATGTCACAGATTTCACCGATGTCACATCTGTAACAATAGTCACAGACAAGATAGTTGTCACTGAGTTCACAATAGCACAGAAGTATACAGATTTCGCAGATGTCACTGATGTTATAGTAGTCAAAGTCATGACAGATATCACTGAGATCAGAAGAGTAGCAGATGTCACAGAGATCACGGATGTCACTGATGTCACAATAGTCAAAGAAATCAGAGATGTCAGAGATGTCACTAATGTCAGAATAGCCAAAGACACCATAGATGTCACTGACGTCAAAATAGTCACTTTTGTCACAGATGTCACTGATGTCACGATAGTCACAGAGATCACGGATGTCACCGATGTCACAATAGTAAAAGAAATAAAAAACCTCACAGATATCAGTGATGTGACAAAAGTCACAGATGTCACAATGCCCAGAGATGTTACATGTCACTGATGTAACAATAGTCACAGACATCAGAGATGTAAGAGATGTCAATATTGTCAAAATAGTCACAGACATCACTGATGTCACATATGTCATTGATGTCACAATAGTCATAGGCATCACAGACATCACTTACCAGTGTTGTCATAATAGTCACCGACGTCAAAAATGCCAGTGATGTAACTGATGTCACAATAGTCACGGAAGTAACAGATATCAGTTATGTCACAATAGTAACAGGCATGACAGATGAAAGAGATGTCACTGATATCACAAGAGTAACAGACGTCAGAGATGTCACTGCTGTCACAGTAGTCACAGATATAAAAGACGTCACAGATATAAAAGACGTCACAGATATAGATGTAACTTATGTCAAAATAGTTACAGATGTCACAGAAGTCACAGATATCACTGATGTTACAATGGTCACAGCCATAAGAGGTTTCACTAATGTCACTGATGTTGCAATATTCAGAAGACGTCACAGAAGACACAGGTGTCAATGATGTCATAATAGTCAGAGGCATCACAGATATCAGTGATGTCAAAATAGTCACGGACTTCACAGATGTTAGCCATGTCAAAATAGTCACAGATGTCCCTGATGTAACAGTAGTCACAGACATCATTGATGTTATAGGTGTCACTGATGTCACAATAGTCACTGATGTAACAGACTTCAGAGATGTCACTGATGTCACAATAGTAAAAGATGTAACAGATATCACTGATGTCATAGTAATCACATCTATCACAGACGTCTCAGGTATCAGTGATGTCACAATAGTCACGGACGTCACTGAAGTCACTGAAGACAAAATAGTCACAGATATCGTGGTTTTAACAATAGTCACAGATGTCAAATAACAGATGTTACTGATGTCACTGATGTAAAAATAGTCACAGACAACAAGGATGTAACAGGTCAAAATAGTCAAAGATGTCACAGAGGTGAAAGATGTCACTGATGTCACAGTAGTGGCAGACATATCCGATTTCATCAATGTCACTGATGTTAAAATATTCACAGACATCATAGATGTCACTGAGATCATTGATGTCACAATATTCATAAACGACAGAGATGTCACTGATGTCACAATAATCAGAGATGTTACAGATGTCACTGATGTCACAATAGTCACAGACAACATAGATGTCACTGACGTCACAGTAGTCACGGATGTCACAGATTTATCAGATTTTTCTGATGTCGGACTTCACCGATGTCACACTTCACAGACGTCACACACGTCACTGAAGTAAAAAGAGTCAAAGAAATTGGAGATTTCACAGATGTCACTAATGTCAGAATAATGTCCAAGATATCCTAGATGTCACTGCTGTCAAAATAGTCACTGATGTCACAGACTTCACAGATATCACAGTAGTCACATACGTCTCAGATGTCACTGAATTGAAAATAGTAACAAATGTCAAAAATATTACTGGTGTTACGATACTCACAGTCTTCACAGCTCTCACTGATGTCACAATAGTCAGAGACGTCACAGATATCAGTGATGTCACAATCATCACAGACATCACAGTGGTTAGATATATCACTGATGTCAAAACAGTATCACATGTGTACAGATTTCACAGAAGTTGCTTATGTCATAGGAGTCACTGGCGATAGAGATTTCACAGATGTCATAGGAGTCACAGATGTCAAAGATTTCAAAGATGTTACTGGTGTAACAGTAGTCAATGATAAAATAGATATCACTGATGTCACAGTAGTCACAGGCGTGATCGATGTCACTGAGTTTACAAGAGTGACAGACGTCACAGATGTTACCTATGTTACTGATAGAACAATAGTCACAGATGTCAGAGATGTCACTGATGCAACAAAAGTCAAAGACATCGAGGATGTCACAGAGATCAGAGATGTCACAACAGTCACGGATGTCACAAATGTCACTGATGTCACAATAGTCAGAGAAATAAGAGATTTCACAGATGTCAGTAAAGTCAGAATAGTCAAAGACGTCATAGATGTCATGATGTCAAAATAGTCTCTGATGTCACGGATGTCCCTGATGTCATAATAGTCAAAGAAATCAAAGATGTCACAGATATCAGTGATGTCACAATAGTCACAGACATAACAGCTTTCACTAATGTCCCTGACCTTACAATAATCACACATGTGACTGTTATCAGAATAATCAGAGACGTCACAGATATCAGT
>JAUNZM010001304.1:0-17632 GCA_033459285.1 Clamator glandarius
TAACTGATTTTCTGAGAAAATATAGAGAAAGAGGAAATTGTGAGGTTACTACAAAAATGTTCTCTTCACATATCATTCCTCATTTTCCACCCTGGAAAAGACAAGGTCTCGGATGGTTTTAAGGTGCAGGATTCAACATAAATTGTAGTTTAGGCACTACTGCGGAAGACAATAATGCTGTCTTAGATGCCTTAGGGCATCCTGCCTGGATCCCAGCTGCCTCTGCAGAAGGATTAGGGTTCCTTGGAAGATTTGTGTGAAATCTCCAAGTTGCTGGGGATGTCTCAGGTAACACTCAGCATATAAAATAGCACTATATACCTTTTAATCGAACTAAATTAAGCCCTAATGTCATTTAAGTGCTGTAGAGTCTCCAGATTGGCTTCCCACTACAGCTTTCAGAAGTCTTCAGGTCCCAGTGACATCAGTGTCTCATCTTTCATCGCAACTGAATTGTTTTTAGTTTCTCTTGGCTAATTTCATACAACTATATACTATATCCCACCTAAGACACACCGATGAGTGAGCTGAACATCTCATGTTTTACACTTATTAATAAGAATTTGATGTCTAGTCACTGTTGGACAAACAAATTTAAATGTCTTGAGACAAAACTGAATCTCTCCATAATATCCTCCGGGTTTCAAACTGGAACAATATCACAGGTCAATAAAAGCTTAGATCATTAGAGCTAACCTATTAGCACTTAGAGGAGCTACGCAAACTTCTAAACCATTTACCTGCTTAATGCTCACAATGGGTCTGGCTGGGACAGAGTTAATTTTCTCCATAGCTGTCCATATGATGCTTTAATTGTGATTTGTGGCTAAAACAGTGTTGATAACACCCCAGAATTTTAGGTATTGCTGGGCTGTACTTACAGAGTGTCAAGGATTTATTTTGTTCCCTACTTTTCTCCTTTAGCGATGGGGAAGGGAAGGGAAGGGAAGGGAAGGGAAGGGAAGGGAAGGGAAGGGAAGGGAAGGGAAGGGAAGGGAAGGGAAGGGAAGGGAAGGGAAGGGAAGGGAAGGGAAGGGAAGGGAAGGGAAGGGAAGGGAAGGGAAGGGAAGGGAAGGGAAGGGAAGGGAAGGGAAGGGAAGGGAAGGGAAGGGAAGGGAAGGGAAGGGAAGGGAAGGGAAGGGAAGGGAAGGAAGGGAAGGGAAGGGAAGGGAAGGGAAGGGAAGGGAAGGGAAGGGAAGGGAAGGGAAGGGAAGGGAAGGGAAGGGAAGGGAAGGGAAGGGAAGGGAAGGGAAGGGAAGGGAAGGGAAGGGAAGGGAAGGGAAGGGAAGGGAATCATTAAACAACTTAATGTGTCTAGTCTACTGCCTTCCATGATCTCATGCTGTGCCTTGACCATACATATGAATACAGCAATGTGTATAATTGTATGCACATGCATAAAATATGTATGTTTGTGTGTATTTATATATATATATACATAGAATCATAGAATAGTTTGGGCTGGAAGGAACTGTAAAACCCATCCAGTTCCACCCCCGGCCATGGGCAGGGACACCTCCCACTGGATCAGGCTGACCAAGGCTCCATCCAACCTGGCCTTGAACCCCTCCAGGGATGGGGCAGCCACAGCTTCCCTGGGCAACCTGGGCCAGTGTCTCACCACCCTCAGTGTGAAGAAATTCCTCCTTATGTCTAGTCTAAATCCACCCCTCTCCTGTTTATATTCATTCTCCCTCATCCTATCACTACAACCCTTTGTGAACCATCCCTCCCCAGCTTTCTTGTAGCCCATTCAGATACTGGAAGGTCACTATAAGATCTCCTCAAAGCCTTCTGTTCTCCAGGCTGAACAACCCCAACTTTTTCAGCCTGTCATAGATATCAAAAAACTCACATTCATACACAGATTGTAAAGTAAAGAAGGTATAATTAGTGGTCTAATATTAAACATGGGAGTGATCTGATTCTGTGCTAATGTAAAGCAGTTTAAAAAGACATGTCAGTTAGCAAAACAGATTTGTGAAGGCATGTTAATACCAAAAGGTGCATAAACTCTGTCTTTCAGTTAATGTACGTTTCCATTCACAATTACCTTTAATTGAGTTTATATTGTTAATCAAATATGCAATAGCCAAAGTAGCAACTTCAAGATTACTCAATGCCATATGGAGATCTCTGTTGTTTAAAAAACAAACCTCAAGCAAATCTTTGGAAAGTTAACTAATTTGTGCATTAATTGTATTTGTTTTTATCATTCAATATCAATGTACAAAGTGCAAAACAAAGTTGTCAGCTATCCACAGGAGATTTTTGACCCTTTGGGATTTAAGTTGCTTGATAATCTGTGACTGTGATATTCTTTTGACACTACCCAAAAATATTTTGCTGCAATCTTTTTCAAAAAAAGTGGATATTGTATAAATAAACTAGGAGTGAATGTTTTCTCTTACCTTGGTTTTCAGTAGAGTTTTTGCAAGATTAGTTCTTTTACAGCCAATAAGTGAGCAGCTCCAATGTTCAGTTTGCATGGATACATTATCAGATATATTATTTGTTATCCACATTGCCACACCAATTCCCAAGAAAAACTAAAATTCAGAAGACAGATAATGGGCAAATTTTCATTTGATATAAATAACAAAGTCATTGAAAATGATTCATAAATGTACCTGAAAACCATGTTGCAAAATTAAACAGCTGGTTACATTTATAGCTATATATTGCTTTGTTAAGCAGATGATTTGTTCCCCAAAATAAAATCTTTTATTAAGGTGGAGCTATTAATGTTTTTAATATCAAATTTTGCTTTAAATGTTTTATATATGGCAGGGGAAAAGAAAAAGAAATGGACTACAAAGATTTGAAGAACAGTTGAAAAGTAAGTTAAGTTAAGAAATTAGACAATGAAAGTAAAATAAAGAGAATAGGATGGTGAGGCATCGAGTCAGGGTAGGGCATGCAAGCTCCTGCTGTTAACAGGTTGTAGACCTGTTACATAATAAATATTAATAATATTGACTCTGAATGTAGACACAAACATTTGGCAGGCTGAATACAAGCGAAACTGGATGGAGAACCTCCCCGCTTTGTCTCTTAATGCCTTTGAATTTCTTTTCCTAGTACAATCCGTTGTACTCCCTAGAGGTGTAAAGTTATTAAACACACATATCTATGGAGTGCCAAATTGGTGAGTGACATGCATCAGTTTATTATCTTATTTTCTGACCCCTCGTTTTATATATCATTGGGAATTTGGCCCCCAGAGAACAAAAGATAACTTTGCATCCAGGAGGCCTATGAGATTGATCTAGATTCTACATTTCCTTAATTTCCTATCAATTCACTTTGGAGGAAAATATTTTTCAAAGGTTGTTAAAGATTACAGAGAGGAACCTAATGGGATTTTCAGAGTGCCTAGACACCTAAATCCAATTAACCTTTATCTCAAGTGCCTTTAGGCCTTCCTGAAAATTCTAACCTAAGAAAATACTCAGCTTGGAAATAAAACAGAAACATATGCAAAGTTTGACAGAGAAAAAGTAGAATTAAAATAGAAACACTTTTTTTTTTTAAATATAACATGCAAAATATAAAGAAGTATGGTTTACATTTTTACTTTCAGCTTTTCAGTTGGAAAATATGCGAGTTTTGCGTGAACTGCTTTCTCTGCCTTTCATCCTTCTTCCTCTACGCTGCAGCGATTATCAATTCTTTGACGATGTTGAAATACTAACAGAGTCTTTACATATTGAATATATGAACTTACACTCTTCTGTGTTTTCTGACATGGAGTTTCATGTGAATCATAGTGCAGCCACCAATGACTGCAGTCTGTAAGCCAACATTGTTGGAATCCTTTATAAGCAGAATTCTCACTGACATGAGAGAAAAAATGCAGGAGTCGGAAATCAGGCTTGACTTGGATTCATTAACCAGAATAGTCCCAGCTCTCTCAACCTTTGCCACATAGAAGAAATGCTCTAATCCCTTAACCATCTTCGTGGACCTTCCTTGTGCTCTCTCCAGTATGCCCATGTTTTTCCTCTACTGGAGAATCCACAGTTGGATGCAGCACTGAAGACAGGGCAGGACCGATTCCCTTAACCTCTTATCAGAACTCTTGCTAATGTGCCCCAGGATGCTGTTGGCTGCCTCTGCTGCAAATGTGCATTACTGGCTCATGTTCAGCTTGGTGTTTATCAGGACCCTCAGGGTCTGCTCTGCCAAGTTGTTTTCCAGACACTCAGCCGCCGATATCTACTGGTGCATAGGGTCACTCTTTTGTAAAGTGAAAAGATTCAGAAGCTTGGAAAGCAAATTGTACACCGTTCTGTTTCAAGATGTGATGCTACCTCTTCAGTTTGAAATTCATCGTGTCGTGGGTGATAGATACAATTAAGATATCAGAACCAATTATTTGCATTGACAAGCATGATGTGTGTTTCATGATAGATAGCAGAAATTTTACACAAGCTTTCATTTCATAGAATCATAGAATACCATCCTGGAAGGGGCCTCAAGGATCACCTGCTCCAACCTTTTTTGGCAAAGGCATGGTCCAGGCAAGAGGGCCAGCACGGTCTCCACTGAATCTTGAAAGTGTCCAGTGTTGGGATATCCACTACTTTCCTGGGGAGATTATTTCAATGGCTGATTGTGCTCGTCGTGAAAAAATTTCCTCGTGTCCAATCAGAATCTCCTCTGGAGTAACTTATAACCATTACCCCTTGTCTTTTCCATGTGAATCCTTGTAATTAGGGAAGCTCTATCTCCTTTTTAGCCGCCTTTTAAATACTGGAACATGGTGATAAGGTCTCCCCTAAGACTTCTTTTCTCAAGGCTGAACAAACCCAGTTCACTCAGCCTTTCCTTTCCTTGTATGGCAGGCTTCCCAGTCTTTAATCATTGTCGCAGCCCTTCTCTGGACCCTCTCCAGCCTGTCCACATCTTTTTTTTTTGTAGAGCAGGACCAAACCTGAACACAATATTCCAGGTGTGACCTGAAAAATGCTGGTAGTTTGTGCAAAAAACCCTTTGATTCAAGTTTAGGAAAGGGATTTTTAGTAGAAAACAAAGTCCAAGTACCAGTTTCTCTACTAAAATTTCTGAAGAGTGGTGAAGATGAAGACCTAGAAGGTGTTTTTCAGAGTGGCAGTTTTTCAGTCCCTCAGCACTTGCACAGACCTCACTCTTAAACTGAGGAATATACAGAACAGAGTGTTTGTTTTTCTGTAGCCTTCCTCATAGTGGCATTCGCTAGAGAGATTTAGTATTGAATTTTGTTCTGTTATCAAATTTTAATATTATTATGCATTTTTATTTGATTTATTTCATAAAATGAAGTGTGTGACCTGTTTAAACTATATCATACAAAAGAACCCTTCCATGTATTGCTTATACGCATTGAAGAATTCTAGAATAGAGGGTGAGAATATAGCTGAATCAGTGGTGAATCAGAACAAAACTCAATAAAGTTACTGTTAAAAGGAATATGAACTAGTCTACTAAGTTCTCCCCATAAAAAGTTGGATTAGCTGTAATGCTGTTTGATACTTTCAAATTAACCACGAGTGGACACAGAAACCTGGTATAAATTCTGCTTATATATGTATGTGTCCATCTACGTATACACATGTGTGCATGGAACTAGATGATCTTTTAAGGTCCCTTCTAACTCAAACTATTTTATGATTGTATGTACGTATATGTGCACTTCTTTTTTCCATCCTGTGTCTAAACAAAGCCAAAATAACAAACAAAATAACAAAGCTAAAACAAATTTGTTTCCATTAATTCAATTTACCAGAAGATTCAGATTTTAAAGTATTTTTGCAAACATAATAGCACTGCATTCATCCTTTTTATCATTATATGAGCCTTTACAATCTGCACATCAGCAGCAATTTTTATATTAACTTCCATGTCACTGATGACAATATTGGAAAGAATCGAGAATAAAACAGCCCTCTTGAAAATCTCCATTTTGATACAGATGCAACTGTGTCATTCACAGTTATACTGGAGATCATATAATATATTCTTAAATATAGCAAAAAGCACTGATTCTGTATAATAATGCCATGTTTTACTAAGTCAGTGTTTTTCAAGTGTCTGACTATTTTTATTTTCTCTTTCAAAAAGCCTAATATTTACCATGCATGTAGTATGATTTATTTCCCATGGTATGTTTTCCATAAAATCTCTTCCATCCTTTAGTGATTTATTAGTTTCCTGTTCCATCTAGGACCAATATTACACTGTGAGACTGTGTAATGTGAGTGTGTTGTCCTCACTTGCTGAATATTGACATTAGTGTAGTACAGTGCCAATCTCTTTATACCTCTAGTATTGAACATTAACATCAGCAGAAAAAAAAATCATCCCAGTCAACTCTTTTACTATACTGAAAGTGTTTATCCTCTCCTGCTTATGGATTTCCTCCTTCGTACTTATGTGATTTTCATGTGGTGGCTTCGTCACGATTCTGTTTCTGAAAAGCAATGTAGAATTTGAATAAGATGTCTCTGCCTGTAATAATTCCATTGTCCCAAGCTGATGAAGAGATGATCACAATATCAGCTTTCAAATGCTAAAATCAAATGATGCATTTAAGAATCAAACTCGCTTGATGTATTTATGTAATAATATTCCATTGCAGTCTGTAAAACATGTATGGAAATGCCTGCATTGGTAGAGTTCTGAACTCATAATGTTTCAGACAGCTTGTACAGGAGGAATGACTTCCGCAGGGGCTTACAGATATTCTCAGGAGTTCATTCCATAGAGCAAGAAATTTCCCACAGGATTGTTGGTATTTTGAAGTATCTGACATATTTGATAATTTACAGAGCAGGCAAGTTTAACCTTTATGAGGAGGTGACTTTTTGACCTCTCTTCATACCCTCTGAGCTAATGAAGAGAAGTTCTGCTATGTTTGGTAACCTTATGAATAAGTTTAGTGGCTGGAGATCCAAGTCCTTTTATGCAATTCAGTCTTTTATGCAATTCAGTAATTCTTGAAAATAAAGAAGCGGTGGGGAACACCTGGAATTTTTGGACTTTTGTGCTGACATAAAGCGGCTCCTCAGTCTTTCGGCATCTTCATTCTTCTGAGTGAAGGATGATAGCTAAACCTGAGAAAAGATTATTAACTACCGATGTGTTCCTGTACTAAAAATGTATATAAATGTAAATACTAAGTAAAAACATAACCCTAACAGAATATACATAGAGGTGGCTTTACATAATCTGTAAAACTCTCATATTCTTCAGGTGTTGCTACAGAAAAAATCATGTCTCTCTAAATAGCAGTAATAATGGGTAGGAAAAGCTAGTAATTTTTTTTCAGTTACAATTCATGTTTCCATTTATAGAAAAACAATCTGATGTTGTTCAAAGCAGGTTTGGTTTTGGTCTGTGTCTTCCAATGACATTAGATAAGAATTTGAGTATCAGAATTGTTCTTATTCATGACCTTTATTTGAGTGTTTTTTATAATAAGAGATGCCCTATCATCAGATAGAGTTTTGAATGTGCATAGCACTATTTATGGATATGTTTTTAATGCTCCTTATTAAATTTTGAGTATTAGTGACTGAATTTATCATTTTTTTTTTCAATGTAGGCCATAACTAAAAAAAATAATCTTTGAGCCACTGGAAATGAAGGGTGGGGAAGTATATAAAAATTAATAGTTAATAGTAAAAATTTATTTAGGAGCTGTTACAGAAATTCTTATATACTAAAGAATACTTACCTTATTGATAAATAAGGTTCTTTTCTGGTGAAGATCCCTAGGGCTTCATGTTAAATCACCTCTTTGCAAGGGTCATGTTAACTCCAGGAGCAATTTTGACTATCTCAGCAGTGCCTGCAATCAGATACAACTGATGGTCTCTCGGGGCAAATCACTTCCTGATCACCATAATAAAGAGACGAGACAGGGACACTAGAATAATGCTCCTGAGTTTTGTGGTTTTTTTCTTTTGGTCTGCGGCATCCCATCAGTTGATTTTTATCCCTTTGCAACTCATGCAGCATCACTGGATGCCCTGCCTGTGGCCTTCCTGGCCATCGGTGACAGGAGAGCACAGAAGCATCTTCATTTCAAGTTTCCTTTGACTTTGCTTCTCTGCTGGGAACATGAAGGGTGAAGCACAAAGAGATCCAGGACCCCTCCACAACCCTGCTGAGAGCACGCTATGGTCAAATAGAGCTTCCTATAGAGGAATAGCTATGGGACTGCGCAAACTACCCTGTTCTGATCTCATATTAACAGTCATTTCAGGTGCTGGTGCTCGGTTAACAGAAACCGAATGAAATACAGGTGTACCAGATGAGTCATGTCTAGTGAACAGTCATTTCTGATACCGTGCAAAGCACAGTGTGAAAGCAGCTGAGCATACAGAAACCTGGGTCAACATTACTTTGGAAAAAATAGCTTTGTAACTACAGTGCTTTTGCTAGCATACGTATAATATATTTAGTGGTTTTTTTCCAATTAATGCATACGAAATTGTGTCTAGTTAAATTTTACTGTGGAGGAATGAAGTCCAGGATCAGCTATTTCATCTTCCTTATAAATGCCTCTAATGAAGGTAACATAAGCAATGTTCTTACACTGAGAACAATGAGGCTTCAAAATAGTGATGAGAAATACAAGTCATTCCAAACCTAAGAAATCTGCATCTGAAATGTTCAGAAAGATTCCTAGAAGGCATCTGCTTAGTTGACAGAGTAGATGACAATCCTGAACCGAAGGAAAAGCTTACTCTAGTCATAAAACAAATCAAAGCTAATGGGAAGAAATAAACGTTTTAGAAAGGAGTCCTCTGGTGTTAGAGTAATGTTGGCTGAATTTACACAGAGGATTCTCATAACTGCAAAAGGTTTTTGAACTCCTACCTCAAGGAGCAGAGAAGAGGAGGAGGAAGCTGTATGTCCATCTATCAACCTATATATAGGCATATATGCTAAGAAATTATTACACAGACAAGCAGCTGAATTACTGTGTCAGCTAACTGAAGAACCCAATAAAGTTTGACCTGCTAGAACAGAAGAATGAAGCTAAATCTAGACACCTCCCTGACAGAAATGAGCAGAACCTTAGCATTTTGTAGGCCTGTGGCACTGAGTGTGACAGCATCAAATAATATTGATGAGAAGTAGGTTTCATCTCCTACCTTTCTTGTTCCCTTGATGTTTGGCCTGAGTAGACTAATGCAAATGAGCGCTTCCTGTGTAAATATTGAAGCAAGAAACCTGCAGAAAAATAAGTGGATATTATATTGTTATATATCGTTTTTATATTATATAATGAAGTCTAACAGTTCTGGTCATGCTCTTCAATGTTCATTACTCTTTATTCCCTGTCAGACAGATAATACATCTGATAAAAGTGGCTTCTGTCAGATGAAGCAGAGCTCTTTAACTCTATTGATACCACCAGCTTTGAAATCCAAATTTCAGAGTGTATGGCTGATGACAGTTGACACTAGTTTTACTTTGGCTTCAGCGCAGACACTCATTATTTATGCAGGCGGATGCGAACTCAGAATCAGACTCTCAGAAGCTATTTACTCATTAAATAATCTTCTTTTCACAAAATCTGCAAGGTTGCCCATCAGATGAGGGATAACTCATGTGAAGATAATGTCCGGTAGGAAAAAGCTGTCTGGAAAGTAAAGCCATCAAAACATAGAGATTTTTATATATGGAAAATATCTCTATATAAATATCTTTTCAATATACTTCTGGACAAGATGACTTTATCATTGTAGTCAATGTTGAGGCCAAAGTAAACTAGCCTTGGAATCTTCAGCCAATGCCTCACTAAACTGTGCTTAAACTCAGGTTCAGCTAGAAACAGACAATAAGAGTGAAAGAAGTGGCTACGAGATGCAGGTTGTTTGCTGTGAAATTCGAAATCTAGGCAGATTCAAGGACCTCTATTTATACTTTTTTCATTTTTGCTTGCTTATCGGGAGCACAAAATAATGAGGAAGGCTAAAAAAATAAATTCAGCTGTAGACTGCTCAAAGAAGGGTGACAGAGTAGACAGATGGGTACCTGTTCGATATCAATTATGCAACTGGTAGCTACCTATGGCATAAAAGTGGCATTCCTGCTGCTAGTTTGATTTCTTTGTCACAGCACGACCCTTCATAAATTAAAGCTTTATATCACCCTAAAAATAACTTTAAAGTGCTTAAAAGATACAATTATACAGTCATTCCTGGCAGAGTTTTTCTGTTTGGTGCCATGAAAACATACATGTCCCAGACACCTCACTGGTTCTCTGTCTTCCTCATTTCACCTACTGTAACTCTCATAAGGTAGACACCAGTGGCACTACCATTTTATTACTTTCTCCCTGAACTTACTGATCAGTTTGTGGCTCTATTTTACCCCCAAACACTTTGCTTATTTGGGGAAGATGTATCCTGCCACTCCTAAGCACAGTAGGGCTATGCTTTCCAGAAGCAGTAATGGTTCCAATGCAAAATTTTAAGACAAAGTGGGTTTTTCTTTTGACCCTGAACTTTGATTCTAGCCTTTGTGATTTTGTGTTTTCTATTTTTTTTTCCTTTTGTCTTGCAACTTATTCAGCCACAGGGGGTCTCTTCGTCAGTACAAACTTAACTAAGGCCTCCCAATTTGGACTTCACTGCAGTTCTGTGGCTGTTCACTTCTGTCACTTTTTCCTTTCCTTGGTGCACCTCGTCCTGCACAGACATCTCAGCTCTGCCGGGAAGCACAGAGACAGGTGCAAAAGCTTCTGTCTCCCTTCCTCTCACCCTGCAGACTGTAACACTGCCTCCCCTGTCTCTCCTGAACTACCACTTGAGCATGGTGTTCTTCACCTTGGAGATCCTTGTCTCTAACCAGCTTCTTTTTTGCCTGTATGTCAATGTGCTACACTAACAGCTACTTCGCCTCTTCCCCCGTAACTGTTTTCCACCCAGTTTCCTGGCTTATGACATGCTATCTCGAGCATTTCATACTTACCCTTGAAGCTTACATTGATGTTGCCCCTGCCTACACCTCTACTTTCATTCTCTATGCACATGGTCTGTGCTGTGACTGCCCTCATCTCAGTGCCACTTTCAGAAATTCCCGTTTATTTCTGCCACAGATGTCTTATACACTTGATGACTTCCTTAACTGAGTCTTCAATCCAGCTTGGATAAATAGTCTTTCCATGGTTGGTCACAGGCTACCTCCTGTCATGTTTATATTTTAAAGAATCCTTACCTTATTGATAAACAAGGTTCTTTCCTGTTGAAGATTCCTTCCCCTCTCCAATTTCAAGCCATTACCCTTAGTCGTATCACTACACACCTTTATAAAAAATCCTTCCCCAGATTTCTTGCACCATGGATTATCCCCAGAGTTTTAAGGTGATCTAAGTGTTTATTTTCATTTTTCTTAGCTAGCCCATCATCTTTAGAGTCATTATTGTGAAATACCAGCAAATGAGGTTTGGCTGCCAATTATACAGATTCTCCACGAGTGTTGGGGGGCACTTGTAGAGGAAGATTGTGCAAACACCATGGGAAGAATGACAGTGTGCACAAGGAGATTTCTGATAAAGTCTGAATCTACTCATGGTGACACTGCAGTTTATTTTCCCAGAGCAATGAAATAAGATGGGGGTTTATTTTGAGGATTACCTAAATTTGGAAGATTTTTTTTTTTATTTCTGGTATAAGTGGGGTGGATGATTGCAAGAGACAAGATATTTACATGATAACATCAAAGAGGTCAAATTATTAGTCAGGCAGAAGCACTACAAGGTTATTAATCATATTGTTACTGTCGCCTTCATTTAATAAACTCAACTAAAATCATGTTTATGAAAATAAAATTCATTTACAGAATTTCAAACTACAAAAAAACCCCAAACAAATAAACAAACCCCCTCAAAAACCCAAGGCAAAATAAACTTTTATGTGGCATCAATATGGATAGAATCACAGAATCATTAGACAGTTTGGGTTGGAAGGGACCTTTAAAGGTCACCTGGTTTCCAAACCCCCTGCAGGAAACAGGGACATCTTCAACCCAATCAAGTTTCTCAGAGCCCTGTCCAGTCTGACTTGAAATGTTTCCAGAGATGGGGCTTCTACCACCTCTCTGGGCAGCCTGTGCCAGTGTTTCAGCATCCTCACTGTAAAAATATTTCTTCCTTATATTTAGTCTGAATCTACACAATTTTAATTAAAACACATGGCTCCTTGTCTTATTCCTACCAGCACTGTTAAGAAGTCTGGCCCCAACTTTCATGTAGGACCCCTTTAAGTACTGAAAGGCCACAACAAGGTTTCCTTGGAGCCTTCTTTCTCCAGGCTGCACAACTCCAACTCTTTCAGCCTTTCTTCTTAGTGGAGGTGCCCCAGCCCTCTGATCTTTTTTTTGGCCTCCTCTGGACCAGCTCCAATCTGCTGATATTCTCTGTTAAGCTGTTATACTGCAAGTAAATCTAGAAATAGTTATATTGCATTTTTATAACTAAAAAATATACCTAATTTTGGGAAATTTACAGTATATTAGCAAAGCATATCTACCTAAAGCAGCAAATGGATTAGGTACACAGTCAGGGAACTTTGGTTTTGAATTCCTGCATCTGAACAGACAAACTTTTATATGCTGCCTGCTACAGTCTGGCCTGGGACACGCAGAAATGTCTCAGATTTTCCCTGAGAATGGTACAGGAACTAAGAGAGGCTGAGCAAGGATGTGGGGACGTCAAAAGTGCTCTGCTGCCTCGGAGTGACTAATGTCACCCAACCTTCTGTTTCAAAAAAAGTCAAAATGAGATGGAACAAGCAGGCAAACCTGGATGCTGTCTTTAGAGAATTTATTTCACAACATTTATAATCACAGAATCACTAGGTTGGAAATGTCCTCCAGGTTCATCAAATCCAACCACTCCTATCAACCACTAAACCATGTCGCTGAGCACCTCATCCACCTGTCTTTTAAACACCTCCAGGGATGGTGACTCCACTACCTCCCTGGGAAGCCTCGGGCTACTTCCATGAAAAATTTGATTCTGATGTCCAGCCTGAACCTCCCCTGGTACAACTTGAGGTCATTACCCTTTGTCCTTTCCCCTTTCGTTTGGGAGAGGAGGCCAGCACCCTCCTCTCTGAAGCCTCCTTTCAGGTAGTTGTAGAGCGCAATCATTGCAGGAGTACTGGAAGATATACCTTTTAGTATCTGTTTAAAGACCTGCTAGTAATTAAATCTCTGATATTTATTGAATCTGCAGATGCTATCTGCCTGCACAACCTCTGGTGCCAAAGAATTCTAGAAGCTGAATATCCAATGAGTGAAAATGTTGCTTTTAAATATGGCTTAACCTACTATGCTACCAGCTTAAATGAGTTCCCCTTAGCTATGTCATTTAAGGATTGTGAACAATTTATATATTCATACTCATTCTGCAGGCTTTTTAAAATGTCCTTTACACACCCCATAGACTTCTCTGTTCTCTCTTCATAAACCACTAACTCCATCCTCTCTACTATTTTGGGTTCCCTTTTGTGTTCCTCTTCTTAGGTCCTCGTTGGTTCTTGTCAATTGACAGCTGGGACTTGGTCACTTTAATATGAAGGATAAGAGAATTTAGCAGGCTATTTTACTTAAAAATGTTCCTGAGGACAAAGAAAGGATTAAAAACATTGATTGGAAAAAAAAGATATTGTAACATGGTGCATCTAGTCCAGGACGCAGTCACAGTACATGGTGAAAGATCTCCCAGTCTAACTGAGACTGAAGAAAGTGCAGGGCTCACAACCTTCATATGATCATCAGCTCTCAGAACATGCAGTTTGAAAGAAAACACTTTGATTCTGTTATAAACCCGGCATATTTTCCAAAGCTCAGAGCCTCAGCTGCCTGGGCAGAGTGGACATCCCACCAAGAAACAAAACACAGGGATGAAGATTTGGGCCACGTGAGAAAGTCATTCCCCTGGAGACCATAGACTGAGAGATTTTCAACATCTCATGAATTACTGGGCATGTAAGACAGGAAACTGATCCCAGCATTCATGCTCCTGTGTGCATTTTTCCTGGAAACAATTCCCTTTTGGGCTGGATTCTATGCACGGAGAATTTCCAGGGAGCTCTTTCCACATGTATAGCTAGAACTGCCTTCTGTTCTCTTGCATATATTGGGTTTTTCTTTTCCCCCTAACCAGATGATATAACTGACTGTGGACTAAAAAGCAACATCTGGTTTATCACTGGAGACCTGTACAGAAGATTTGGACCTCAAAAGACAGGAAAAGATTGGGTGATGTAATAGAAGCACTGTCATGTTGAATCCCTGATTTTGCATTAGTTGTGGAGTTTTATACCAAAGTTTGTTAGCTAATGAATGCATGGGAGATAAAAAGGGTATCAAAGGTTGACATTTTATAATAGTTCCCCCACTGAGACGCTGTGATGCCTGTCACTTATATTTCTGGCAAGCTGAGTTTCTGAGTGAAATTGAACATGTTTTTTGTTACTATTGCTGACATTGATTTTCATCTTGTTTAGTTTTGTCTGTGAAAATGTACAGCTCAACAAGAAGATTGTATGTTTAAAATTATATATATAACAAATGAATTTAGAATTGAATTCACTTCACCTTTATCCCAGCAGTCAAATGACAACTGCAAAGGCTATTTTAAGGTAGAGCATCAGATCTGAATTTGCATTTAAAACATAAATGGAAAAGAAGTAGAGAGGAATAATTCTTTAATAGAAGGATTTGGAACAGAGTGAGAAAAACTGCTCTGTCTTACAGCTGAACTTTTGGAGCCTGTACCTGTTCTTAACTTCTCCTTTTTATTTATTTATGTGTTTATTTGCCCAGGGAAGCTGTGGCTGCCCCATCCCTGGAGGGGTTCAAGACAAAGTTGGATGGGGCCTTGGGCACCTGATCCAGTGGGAGGTGTCCCTGCCCATGGCAGGGGGGTTGGAACTTAATGATCTTTAAGATCCTTTCCTACCTAAATTATCCTATAATGCGATAATTCCATGATTCTACCGAGACTGATTGTAGCAAGGTGGGTGTCAGGCTCTTCTTCCAAGTAACAAGCAATAGGACAAGAGAAAATGACCTTAGATTGCACCAGGGCAGGTTTAGATTGGTTGTTAGGAAACAATTCTTCACCAAAAGGGCTGTCAACCATTGTAACAGGCTGCCCAAGGAAGTTGTTGAATCACTGTCTCTGGAGATAATTAAAAGATATGCAGATTTGATGCTTAGGGACATGGGTTAGTGGTGACTAGATTAAGGGTTGGCTGCCATCATCCTAAAGGTCTTTTCCAACTGAAACTACTCTGTTATTCTCCCAAGATCCGGGGAGTGCATCTTATTATTTTCTACATTACAGTGTTTAAATATATATAGGTAATAGTACCATTTTCCTTCAGTTTTGTCTCTTGAGATTTTAAATTCTGACAGTAAGAAAATAAGAGTGGATAAAATAGGAACGTGGAGTCAATTTCTACCACAAATGTCCCTGTAGGACAATTGCACGTGACAGAGACTCTTAGAAAGGTGTTCACGTTAAGAGTTATTTTTATTGAAGGAAAGAAGTGATCAAAGAAGGAATAATGAATACTTAGTTGCTTACTTTCAAGTGGTTCAAATTTTCTGCTGGGAGATCATATACAATCCAAATAAGAAAATTGTATTAAATCTCTTATGTATTTTAAAATATTAATTTTTGAAGAGTTAAAAACTTCTATGCATTAATCAATAGAGAGAAAAACTAAATAGTGAAAAATAATGAATACCTGTGAAAAGTGCTTAGAAGATAAATGCAACCAAATTCTTAATGCTGGCTGAAATCCAGGATGAAGTTCACATTCCATTCAGAGGAATCTGAAGAGGAGAACTCATTGCTCTCTACAATTACCTGAAAGGAGATTGTGGAGAGGAGGGAGCTGGGCTCCTCTCCCAAGTGACAGGGGACAGGATGAGGGGGAATGGCCTCAAGCTCCACCAGGGGAGATTCAGGCTGGACATCAGGAAAAAATTTTTCATGGAAAGAGTCATTGGGCACTGGAACAGGCTGCCCAGAGAGGGGGTTGAGTCACCTTCCCTGGAGGGGTTTAAGACACAGGTAGACGAGGTGCTAAGGGACATGGTTTAGTGTTTGATAGGAATTGTTGGACTCGATGATCCAGTGGGTCTTTTCCAACCTGGATTTTCTATGATTCTATGATTCTACGATTCTACGAAGAGAATCATCATCCAAATTTGCCTTCCATTAAAACTGTTAGTTTAAAAGAACTGCCTTGGGCCCAGGGACTGTAAGAACCTGCACGCTCTCTAGTGCCCAAGTGGGCAAGTCATAATGGGACATGTTATGAATGTATCCCCTCATCTCTCTAATGCTCTTTTTCATAATCTGTGCAAAAGAAACAGACACAACTTTTTATAAAAATGCCGGTGATGACAAGTCATTTGGGCTCTAATCTGCCTGTGTTGCTGACTCAAAGCACTCAGGCAGATGAAGGATCTGGTTCCCAGAATCTCTGCCCTTTTCAAAAGTTGCACTTCTTTCAGGTACACGGAGAACATATAATGTATGTAGACAAAAAAAAAAAAGAAGAAGAAACAAGAGTCTAAAGGACAAAAACGGTGGAGATGTTATTGTGTTCATATGTTTCTCACAGCACAGTTTTCATCAGAGATGTTACACACATGCATTTGAACTCACACACAGAGGGAAAAAAATGCTGCAGAATTCTTATCAGTTGCAAGTTTGTTCTTTCTTTTTGTTCAGCTTCAAAATTAGAAAAGCTCAGGAAATGGGAATAGACCCAAGACGGTATGCTATCCAAAGAGCTATTTTATTAACATTACAAGCCACAATACAGTCTAAGAGTTTGCTTAGTGGACACTGACTTGGGAATCACAAATTTTCTCATTTGGTATGCTGTTACAACAACAGCATTCTGAAGGTCCTTACTTACAAAATGCCCTTGTTCATGATGATTTATTATTTTCCTGTCTATAAATACACTAAATTTCCTATTTATGCAATATGTCCATTAGTTTCCTGGATGCTTGCTGCAAGTGGTTGAGCCATCCTGCTCTTTTTTTTTTTTCCTTACTGTCTTGAGTACATGTAATTGGTGCTGCCCTTGTGAAACTACTTGATTCTTTGAGAAAATTAGATGGCTTGTTAGAACAAGATAGGTCAGTGTCTCTGATAATATCAGCACCCAAGGCCAGACCTGGAGCTGGAATATCACTGTCAACAAGGTAGGTAATTAGGAGAGACCAAAGGTATGAACATAGCAGAAATTCTGAATTAAAAAGACATAGACAGGTGAAATCTTTTGGAAGATAAAGTTTTCCATTACATTCTTGGTAACTTGAGTTTGCAGGCACCTCTATTTAACTAGAAAATTTTTTTCTATTATTTACTGTCCTGAAGTAAATTGCCTACCAATTTGCCTTAGGCAATGATTTGAGTCATTAGGATGTGTACTGGATTTGTTTATGGAACACAAATAGTGGGACTTGGTTGATGCAAGGAAAGAAAATATCAGAAGTGGATTGAGTTCTTGATTTATCATTAGGATCTGATTAATGTTCAATATAGTGCAGCTCATAATTTCAGTAAACACACTCTCTGATGCGGTTAGTCTGTGTAATT
>JAUNZM010001305.1:0-45965 GCA_033459285.1 Clamator glandarius
GGAAGTGCTGCCAAAGTAGATGTGGATTCCTCTGAGTGCTAGATGTTCCCAGACATAGGAGTGATGATCCTTAGGAAGAGATACAGGATGCAAAACCATTTTTACACTTCCGAGCAGAGGTGCTTTCCCTTTAAGGTGCAGCGTAGTTCAACTACAGGAAGCAAAATAATCCATGGATCCTGAAATGCCTGTGCTATAGCTGCATGTGTGATTATGACCACATATTAATAGGAATCCAGTGGAATGCAGAGCAAGATAAGTTACTTTCTGTCTTCCCACAAAAATAATACTGTAGCTGGCCACAGGACTAGAGAGAAAAAGAGCATAAAAAAAACCCCTACCCACCCACCTTGAAGAAAGGAAACAGATCACATTTGGGGGAAAATATAAAAAGCAATTTGACAAGTTTTCTTGCTTTTTAGATGCCCCTAATATCATCAAGTTGGTGACAGTTCACAGCTTGTTTTTGCCACAAGCTCTTGATTATGTGCCTGTATTCTCCTGACATGGAGCTAAATTTAGGACTCCTCCCAAACAGTATCAGAACAGTATTTAATGTTCAAATGACAACCTTGGCAAGAGCCAAGTTAAGAAAGTTCACAGTACCTCAAATGCAGAAGTTCCCTCAGCTGAGCTCTCAGCTTTCAGGCTGTTGTCACTGGGAGCTATCAGAACAATTTGCATTTAATACACCTAAAAGACTTAAAGAAACGAAGGTTTCCAATCACACTTGGATTGGTTGACTCTGTGTTTTCTGGGGAACTGGGGAGAGTGGCACAAGAGCTGCTGGCAGCCAGGGAGTCAGTCCTCAGCCTTGGTGGCATCAAGCCCAGCCCCTTGATGCCCGATGGAGAGGCACAAAAGGAGCAGCTTCTTAGTGAAAGTGTGTGTGTCCACAGCCAGGCTGCCAAAGCAGCCCCCAGGGCTAAATATAGAAGAGTAATAGCAGAACTGGATTCTTTCGGAGGGAAAATTGATCTTAAGAGACTTTTAAATCCAGTAACGTGTAACTTAAATTAAAAAAAAAAAAAGCCACAGCGATACTAGCAAGTGACCACAGCACAAGACAAACGTTCTCCAGCGGCAAAATGCTCCCCCCAGCACTAGCATGGTGGGGGCTAAACATGTAAGCAAAGAAACGGGAAGGAAGAGTGAATTAAATAAAGTGAGTGGCTGAAAAATCAGAGGCTCTAAAGAAACCATTCTAAAATCATAGAATCACCAGATTGGAAAAGACCCACTGGATCATTAAGTCCAACCATTCCCATCAATCACTAAACTATGCCCCATAGCTCCTCATCTACCCGTCCCTTAAACACCTCAGGGATGGTGACTCAACCACCTCCCTGGGCAGCCTCCGACAGTGCTTGATGACCTTTTCTGTGAAGAAATTTTTCCTAATGTCCAATCTCAACTTCCCCTGATGCAGCTTGAGGTCATTCCCTCTTGTCCTGTCACCTATCACCTGGGAGAAGAGACCAACATCCACCTCTCTGCAACCTCCTTTTAGGCAGTTGTAGAGAGCAATAAGGTCTTCCTTTCAGCCTCCTCTTCTCCAAGTGGGTTCCTTGTGGAGCATCACAACTGTCTAACAAATTAAGCTGATCTATTCTTAATCCTTCGAAAGTTCCCAAATAAGAATTCTTTTGACATGAACTGGAACCTCTGGCCACCATAAAAGACACGGTAAAGTTACATGTCCCTGCTTCCTCCTTGTTGCCGCAGTACGGCCTTCGTACTTCTGTGTTTGAATCAGCAGGTTTCCAATGCTAACACCCAGTCTCCAGCAGTGTTACTACGCAGCAGGGAAACGGAACACGCGTCAGACAAAACCTGTTCAGCCTAAACCTCCCCTGGCAGAGCCTGAGGCCATTCCCTTTTGTCCTGTCCCCTGTCACTTGGGAGAAGAGGCCAGCACCCTCCTCTCCACAATCTCCCTTCAGGTAGTTGTAGAGAGCAATGAGGTCTCCCCTCAGCCTCCTCTTCTCCAGGCTAAACACCCCCAGCTCTCTCAGCTGCTCCTCATAAGATTTGTTCTCCAGCCCCTTCACCAGCTTTGTTGCTCTTCTCTGGACTCGCTCCAGAGCCTCAACATCCTTCTTGTGGTGAGGAGGTGAAAATGAAGAATTTCAATAATCTGTAATAAGTTTTTCAAATGGAAGGCTGAACTTAACCCTCTGTTCCACAGCTTAACTCCAGCAGATCCCATAATAGGGGAAATTAAGAGAAGTAAAATTATGACAAGGGAAGAAGAAAAAAAAAGCCCAAAACATAAGACCACACTGCTGAGTTACTAACAAGGTTGCCTCAGCTACGGAGAAGCTGTTAAAAGCACTGAATAGAAAATGAAAATGGGACCGAAGTTAAGATCAGCCGCTGGCCCTCGTGGAGGCTGAATGTAACATCAGCCTCCTCGGGCAGGGGAGGAGGTTCAGCTGAACAAGGTAGTGGCTTCTTCTGAATTTACACTGTGGAAATCAAACTAAACAAGACAGGGACACCACAAAGCAGCAGGATGCCTTCCTTTACCACCACGGCTGGCAAGATCCTCAGTGTAGGCTTATTACTTTCAAACAGCAGAAATGTGGCTCAGACGTGGCGATCTCAAGTGGGACAGTATTCAGACCATCAGAGCAAGAGCGTTTCATCACCGTGATCTGGCGCATCGAGCCACAAGCTCTGGCTGGTACTGGAATTGATGGGTGAGAGAGACACCGTACAGTGAAAAACACCGATTGGAAACAGCCCCTCTTATTTTTGGTTAGGCATTGGAACGGTCTGCCAAGGGAGGTGGTTGAGTCACCGTCCCTGGAGGTGTTTAAGGTTAGGGTAGATGAGGTGCTTAGGGGCATGATTTAGGGAATGGTTGGACTCGATGATCCAGTGGGTCTCTTCCAACCTGGTCATTCTGTGATTCTGTGATTTCCTGCCTCGGTCGGCATCGCCTCCCTCCTGCTGTTCGCAGGCGGCTGCTGTGACACAGCTCGGGTGCTGCTACAGTCATCAAGTGCCAATAGAAGAAATTAGAACTTGAGCATCTCCCTCTCACACCTTTCCCCTGGGCCTGCACAAGGCACCAGTTCCCCCCAGCAGCGAGGTCCCTCCACCCCTGTCTCCAAACGCCCCTTTCGGCTGAGAAATTGCTGACCACACATGCTGGGAAAGAGAACCGCTGGCCTGGTGGTGAACTAGACGGATTTCTGAGCTCTTAGCTTTAATGGAGAAACTTTTAACACAAAACCACTATCAAATGTATGTTAGCAAAATAAATGCAAACCACATTCAATAGAAAACACACGGCATCCTCATGGAATAGCAGAACAGTTTGGGTTAGAAGGGACCTTAAAGATCATTTAGTTCCAACCCCCCTGCCATGGGCAGGGACACCTTCCACCAGCCCAGGCTGCCAACCTGCCCTTGAACACCCCCAGGGAAGGGGCAGCCACAGCTTCCCTGGGCAACCTGTGCCAGGGCCTCACCACCCTCATCATGAAGAAATTCCTCCTTATGTCTAAATCTGCCCCTCTCCAGTTTATACCCATTGCCCCATGTCCTATCACCACAAGCTTTTGCAAACAGTCCCTCCTCAGCTTTCCTGTAGCCCCTTCAGGTACTGGAAGGTCGCTATAGGATCTCCTTTGAGCCTTCTCGTCTCCAGGCTGAACAAGCCCAGCTCTCTCAGCCTCTCCTTGTATGGGAGGTGCTCCAGCCCTCTGATCATCCTTGTAGCTTCCTCTGGACCCTTTCCAACAGCTCCATCTCCTTCTTATGTTGAGGATTCCAGAACAGGACATAATACTCCAGATGAGGTCTCACAGGAGAGGAACAGAGGGGCAGAATCCCCTCCCTCAACCTGCTGGCCACACTTCCTTTTGATGCAGCCTAGAATATGTTTGGCCTTCTGAGCTGTTAGCACACGTTGCTGGCTCATGTCGAGCTTCTCATCAGTCGACACCCCCAAGTCCTTCTCTGCAGGCAGCTCTCAATCACATCATCCCCCATCCTGTACTGAAATTGGGGATTGCCCTGACCCAGGTGTAGGACCTTGCACTTGGCCTTGTTGAATCTCATGAGTTCTGCACAGACCTACTTGTCCAGCTTGTCCAGGTCCCTTCACACAGTCTTGTGCTTCTCCTACCCCCATACCTCATTGTATGCATTTATATTTACTCCTAGTAATTATATTTTAGATTTATATCATATTCAGCAACCTCTTGCTCAAACCAGCTGTTCTTATCAGCATGATAGACTACAGAGCTGATTTGCTTCCACAGTTTATATCCAGGATGCTTACTTCACAGATGACAGTTCAATTCCCAGCCCTGGTGGTGCTCAGAGGAAATGAGCCACTATACATACTAGTTTTAAACTCCAAAAACTACAGCCAGGCTTATTACTAAAAAAAATTAATAAATAAAAGAAGTCTCTCGTAAAGATTATCATGGCTACAAGGACATCAGAAACCTTGAAATGAAGCAAACTCTGTTTTAAAGGAAAATATTAAGTGCTTGTGCAGCAATTTCAGTGCAAATCTTGGTTTGCTGAAAGGAAGAAAAGAAACAGAAAAAAACAACCAATCAGTGAAGCACTAAAAAGTCTTCCTTTAGAAGGGCATCAAATTTCCACCTACTGAAAGAGCAGACAGTGTATTCTTCATACTTTCTCAAAGGTGTGTTGTGAAACACCAGGTCCTATGCACCAACACGTATCACAAATTCTTTCACCATAATATTACACCCTTGGTTAAGATCATTATCCCTCTGCAATCTACTGCTCCACCAACATCTCAGCAACTTGAACAGACAGTGCACGATTCTAACTTGTGCTGAGACACAAAAAGCAGAAGCAAGAGTTCATCCAAAGCTGGGTCAGGCTCATCTCTGGTGATTTCCATACGGGCATCTCCCAGCCCTACTGGGGCCACTGGAAAGGAAACCCCCTCGATAAATCACCCCAGGGGGGCATCTCTGGAGGATTCACAACCTGCTATGCCCCAGTGCGGGAGGAGGAAACACAAGGGGAGAAACAAGAAGAATGTGTAAGGTAGAAAAAGGTCAGAGCAAATCCATTCAGAGCGGTTTTGCATAAAGAGGAGAGAAAAACCAGTGTCAGCAAAAAAAAAATAGCACTTTGTTATGCAGAAATAATCAGGTGAGGATCCAAACCAGGAGAAATGCTTTGGGCCATGTTTTCACCTAATGTAGAAATCGCAGGAACCCAGATTCTAAAGGGCTTCAGGGAGTCAGCTGATCAATAAATCATTACACATTTCTCTCTCTCCACAGAAGCTAAATTAAAAATCGGCCTTTTTTGTTTTGTTTGTTTGTTTGTTTTTGGGTTTTTTGTCCTGTGCTTTAACTAATTCTCAGAGAAACGTGAGACCAGAACACATTCACGGGAGTAATTTTACAGGTGTGCCTCCTTGTTCAAAAGCTTTCTACTCTCAGTTAACAGCAATCCCCCAACTGGTAATGGATACATCTAAAATTTGTCTTGAATTCTTATTTTTCCTAACACAACGACATCCAGAGAATTCACACAAACATCCCCTCAGACAGGTTTCATCAACTAAATAGAGCCATGACAATCTTGGGTGCTACCTGCTTCCACGGATGCCTTGTTTAAATTGTTTTTCATTTAATGTTAGTAATACAAATCCCCAGTAACTTGCCATTGGTTTGTGTTATCGTTTACATGCCTGGAAAACCAGTGCTCAGATGCAAACCAGGGGTTTCGGTTAACTCTCCATTACACCCACTTTGAATTAGTTTTACACAAAACCCCTTGTCTCTGGTGGAGTAAAGCGACCGGGTAATCGGCACTTTAGGGAAACACCGGGGTAAACATCAGCCATGCCCCAGCCTGTATCTGCTTTTAACCATCAGGAATGTGGAAGGACATCTGTCCCTGGAAGAACCGCTTGGTGCCTAGGAGAGGAAAATGTAGTTAGAGAAGGCTTTGACCCTCAGCAAGCAAGAAGGTGGAGCGACCCCCAGGCGCATTCCCACGCAGCCACCTCTTCTCCAGTGAATACAGCGCAGCCAGTTCTGTCCTTATGTGCTATTATAGATTCGAAGGCAACAGAGAATCTGGCTATTCTCTGTTGAGGACACCCCAACTCTATTTCCCTGTCTTCATCACAGTCAGTCTCTTCCATTGACAACTTCGTTATATCATATTTTAATAAATTCAACACAAGAGTCCTCCACTAGCCCATTCTTGAGTTAAGTCCACATTTTATTTACGGTTTGCTGTTGGTACTTCAATCAGATTTATATATACATAATCTAAAACCTACATCAAAATCATGTTGACTGCTCTGAAGACCGAGAGAAGTGACACGATTGAAGTTTTCTTCCACAGCTATATGGTAAGTCTACATTCCCACAACAGTTTTTTGGTTCAGGTTGCAGAAGTAGTCAGACAGCCAATGCCAGGTGTCTCTCCGACTCGGAGTGGGAGGGTTACAGTTCTCTTTCAGCATTTCAGTCTTAACACAGAACCACAGTAGCAATCGGTAACATTTCTTTCTAGATAAACACCTGGGTTATCTGCAGAATTCTGGCTTTTCACATTCTGGCATCTCCCCCTTTCTAACCCCTTACCATGTCAGCATAGCTAGAAACCAAGATACCTCCCTGCAGTTACATTGTTTGAACAACACAAGTTGTGAAAGGATTTTATGCTACTTCACGTTGGTAAGGAGGTAGCACGAGAGACTGAGTAAAAGCGTTTTCTGAGTGCATGTGGTGCCACCTGAAAAATGCCAGTTCCTTCATCTGGATGAAAATGTCCACACCTACTCTTAAGAGTCATGTCTCAAAGGATTTAATCCATCCCCAGGGGGACACAGGGACCCCTCTGTGCCTGCCCACGTATTTCTGCGCCCATATTGGCCTCGCCCACAAGAAGCTGTTGTGCTGCTAAAGCCACTCATTGGCGCATCAGCCTGCAGCGACTCGGCAATGAACATCAAGAGGTAGAAAGTATTAGAACAAGCATGTGAAGGCTCTCACCCAGCCCACTCCCTGTCTTTATTCACCCATAGGATTCAACTTTGTAGACAGATCTTAGAGGAGAAAACTTATACAAAATGCTCTGTATGCTACTTCTTGCTAAAAAATCAATTATTCGGTCCTTGGGGAAGCCTGTGGTTCAGGCGGGTTCACTCACTCCACCAGTGAGCGGAATGCTCAGCATCTCTGATTCCCAAGAGGTTTCACACAGCACGACCTCTCTCCCTTCTATTTCCGCTATTTCACCTGTTCTTAACCACACAGCACGACAGGTAGATAGAATTTGTGAGTATCACTCAATCTTGAAGACCTAGTCTTCACGGTTCTAAGCTTCTGGATTTGTTTGCAGAAGGCTTTCTAAGGACTTTAAAGCACCTACCAGATATTTAAATACAATCAAGTATATTAAGAAGTGTCCAAGTTTTCCATCAGCCTTTTTTCCAAAGCAGTTTCCTGCAAGAGCTACCACTTTTATTCACCTGGAGATATTGTTTAAGATAGAAAAATGAAGCAAAACAAACAAAAAATCCCCAATAAGTGACCAACTCCTTGAATTCAAGGCTGCCATCAACAGCATGAAGCTTTCCTATCCCACATAAATTCTGAGAAGATTCAAGAGATGACAAAGCCCACCCAGCCAAGGCTGCGGCTGCTGCTGCCGCACATGAAAAGGCTCCAGTTCAGAGCACTGGGCAGCCTGGCAAACATAGTCCTTTTGTAGCAGCTAACCACAGAACAGCAGGTGTAGGTAGAAAAGGAGTTTAAAAGCTTAGCCTAGCAAGTAAAGGGGTTTGATTCCAAGAAAATACAAAAATATTAACTAGAAAGTGATCCTGCCAATCCAGAGAAAGAAACTTTGTAAGAAAAAAATGAGAAGAAATGAAGAGAAATGTAGAGGTGGTAAGAGCCAAGCAGACAAGAACCAGTAAACAAAGCTATGGAAAAAGCCAGTAGCTTTAAAAGCTGCACCCACAGAGGTATCATTACAGAAAAGGAACAGAACTGCTCGCTTAATGGCTCAGGTGAAACCAGGCTTGGAAAGTATTCATCCAGTCCTGTCCTTGCATGAAAACAGAAACAGCACATCACAACCACTAAAATGGAAGAAGAGAGAACCAGCTCATAGGGGGAAAACGACACTTATTTTGCTCTGGAAAGGATTAAAGGGGAGAGAACTGCAAATGCATCAGGAAGCTGTAATCTGTGCAGCTAATGCTGCTTAGGGCAACATAAACCAAGCTACTAGAACAGCAGTTGTAAATGAAGAATAAAAAATAACATTATCAGACATTTAAAATAGTACAGAGACAGAGAAGAGGAGGATGATCTTGTTTTCTTGCACTGGATGTTTTTCTATGGTTAGATTTTCTGTGAATTCATAAAACCCAATTTCTATTTTTTCCTGCCATCTTCATTATTCACTGTTCACTCATTGTTAAAAACCAGAAGACATCTGCATGTTATTTTGATCGTTGAAGAACGACACTGTCATTTCAGAATTGTGCTGATATAATTAAGGCTATATTAAATTCTTCCAAGGAAACAGCCTATAGGTCAGTTGTATTATCAAAAAGTGGCTTTAAGGAATTATAAAGCTAAAAAATACAGAGTTGAGTACTTAAAATCTGATGAAAAGCTAGCCCTTATTCAGGAGACACTTTTTCTCCTTCAGAAACTAGTTCTCCTGTGCTTGTTTTGATCTCATTGTCTGCAAATAAGTGTAAATAAAGCAAGTAAAGTAAGTTTTTGTGCCACCTACTGACTTATCTGTGTGGATTCCTGCTAAACATCACCAACTTCATCTCCTGTGGTGCTGAAATCAACAAGGCTCATACAAATGCCACTGGAATCCACAGATACACCACAATTCGCATTGGAAAAATCAGATGACAGGATTAAAATATCTGAATTTAGGTGCTGGAAGCTCTGTCAAGTCACTTCTGTAGCAGACTACCACAACAGACGCTACAGAGGCAGGACTGAACACTTCCTCTTGTAAAAAAGGACAAAAGAATGGCTATTTAATATTTCTAAAACAGTTAGTCTGAAAGATATTTTTTTATACCTTAGAAATAGAAGGACATTTAGAGTACTAACCTTAAGAAGTTACGCAGTGTAAAAAGTGACAGTGCTTAGACTGGGTTAGAGCCCTTCTAGTGCAGTTGAGCCGTCTAGTCTATATCAGAGGGCAAGTCTAACAGAATGTATTGCCATGACAATCCGCAAAGACCAATAGTTACACCCTGGAACAGCACAGAGGGCACAAGGTGTGTTGCGTGTGCTGCTGCTGCACAGAGATCTTCACTGCACTGGTGTAGACTGATTCTAGCTGCAAGCTAGAGAGAAAATACATGAAGCTTTTCTCTTCCTCATAAGACCACTCACAAGAGGAACAGAAATCGTGCAGGATGCGGCTGGGTTTCTTTCACCTCGTTCATTGTAGTATCACTGGTTCCTATTTCTCCACCAGAAAGCCTCTAGTTTTGCTATAGATAGAAGGCAAGTTTAGACTTTATTCCCAAGACCTCTTGGCTGAGAGAAAAACGATACTGTGAACATGATGGAGAACACAGGAGGCAATAAGACAGGGAGCCAATATTACTGTTGTCCTGATTACATTGTGCTGGAACAGGGTCACAAGTGGAAAACTCCCATAATTGTCTTAAGAAATAAGAAGTTGGCATCAGAATCTCACTCTCCCAAATATTAAGGTGTGTGTCTTTGACCACAGGGGTGAACGTGCTTTCAATGGGGATGTGCAAGTGTGGACTAAGAAAGCTGAACAAAGATAGTAACACACTTAACCCGCCAAACTGAATTTCCTAACATGCCACTTCTTCTTCTTGCTTAAGTAGCCAGTCTGTAACTTTCATTTGAAGTTAAATTCATTGCACTCAAAGTCTCACTGCAGTGCCTGAAACTGAAACACATGCCAACAAAAACGTTGAGCCACTTGGCTTTGACATAGGTTATCAGCCTATTCATTTCTAGCAAAAAAATAAGAGGTAGACAAAATTTATTGAAACCAAAACCGAAGTAAATTGCTACAGCAGCCAATTTCTGCGCATTTTAACTTTGGCAGGATGGCTAATCTTGTTCTCCCCTAGCACTCAGGAAATGTACAGAAAGTTTTGGAACCATAAGCGCTTTTTGATTATATATATGCTAAAATGCACAAGCTAGGCACAAAAATAGTGGCTGAGAAGGTGTAACGGCAATTACCATAACCCAATTTTCTCCTGTTGTCTAAAGTGAAGTTTCATTCTGGAAAAAAAAAAATGTAATGTCATAGTGGAATTTCATTTCTTTCTGTCTCAATTTCAGCAAGATACACTAGCTTTAAAAACAGAGAAGTTACTTTTTGGAGCTGGTAAGTTAGCAGGGAAAATAATCAGAAAATAACCTTTCTGCTTGTGAATCACTATTGTACTGGGTTCCGAAGGGCTAACAAGCTTGGACAGAACCCTGTGCTATCTCATTGTTGTCAATGGGATAACACAGGTATAGGTGACCACATCTGTGACTGAAACATAGTACATTTACTAATACACAAATTGTAAGCGAATTCCTTTTGTATATCGCTGTACTGATCTTTTAACACTAACAGGAACAAGTGTTAAAAGCTTATTTTAGTCACTAAAACCATCACAATCCAAATGTATGAGGGAGAAACGCTGTGTAGTAAGGTTATGGATTCCCTCCTAGGTCAAACTACACGATAATCCCACATAACATCACCTATGAATTTTCAGCTTCTAGGTATTTGATGTTACGTTGTCAGGAATATAAGCAATTACTACTTATTTTCTCATTTCATGGAAGACCAGAGATTCCCTCATAACTGTTCTAAACAGAAAACAGGACTGAAATTAGCAATGGCGGGGATGAAATCTTTAGGCACTTTGAGGACTGCTATTTTAAAGTGTGCCATCAACAACGAGGTACTGCACACTGCCTCAACACGACACCGCTGCCAAACTGCCGTGACAGTAACATGCTTATGAAACTTTTTGCTTGTACAATTATTTAAGTTCAAAAATGTTTCGCCTGCCTAAAGCGAAGAAAACATTGCACCTCTCTCACTGTAGCTGGCTGTTTAAAAGCAGCAGCTGCAACAAGCAAAATGGGCTGTCCTCCTTCAAAGTCACAAAGATGCACAATATTTTCAGCTTGCCACCTGAAAAACAACTGCCACTGCAGTCGCTCGCAATTCAGGGGCAGAGGAGTATACGACTGAAGAGAGTCACAGCCGTAAAGTGTCACAGGTTTGACGTGTCTCTACAATCATTGCACTATTAAAAGCAAACACATTTGGCAAGGCTGAACTAGCACATTATATATTTTACCGATATAGTAAAAAATACATAACAATCGCCTCTGAGATAGCTTGTTTAAGAATTACTGGTCCAAACAAATAAGAACTATTTCAACTCGAGTACTCAGGGAAGAATTTTTGAGTTAAAACTTCCAAGAAGCATTCCCAAACATAAATGGGAACACTTTATCCGAATTTACTAAGTCCAGATAAAATGGTATTACTAAAAAACTATGAAAAAATCTGAATTAACTTGAGCACTAGGGAAAACATGGAAGCATAAAAATGATCATCGCATATTCAAAAAATCTTCTGTGTCTCTTCCTTATTATGCTAAATGCATAGGAATGCACTTGCGACTGAGTTTTCCCTTGTTCATTTCAAAACTACAGACCTTTAATTTGATAAGCAGCGGCTTTGTTTCTATCAACTCATTTGTAAAAAACACCATCAAGCTTGTGCTCATTAAATATATATATGTATATATAAAAACATACAAAAAGTACAAGATAAATCACATTAAGAAACTTTTACATTGTAATCGTCCTGATTATTTTATTCTTAAGGGCCAATTTTTGTTGTGCACAGAATCTCAATGACTGTTGTTCCAGAATTCAGCATAATGCCGCTGCACAGAATTCACCTTTCTGTGCAGTCCATTTAAAAAAAAAAAAAACCCCAAAAACAACACACACCACAGGACAAAACATTCTTCTTAAATCAAATTCTATTTGTGAATTCAGCAAAATAATTTCTATAAAATAAAACAGCAAAATATTTAAATAGTATAGGGTGGGCTGTATCTGTTTTGCAGGGGTATTTGGTTTTTAGACAGGTTCCAAAAAAAATTACACACATTCAAGTTACCAATTTTCATTTAAATACAGTATTTACTGATGCGTTTCTTGAAGTCTTCAAACAAATGTTTATTCTGGAATAGAGATACCTCAGAATTGTATTTGACTAACCAGTAGTTTCTTTTATAATTAAACCCTGCTTCTAACGTTAAGATTTCCTGTATAATGGATAAAGAGCTAAGACAATTCTCGCTTTCAAGTAGAACTGTGAACGAGCAGAAAACCAGCAAGTTAACTCGGTGCAGTGGCACTCACAAGTACTGTGTGATTTTAATTACTTCCTCTTCACTGGGATGCAGTAGAAGGAAAGTGTTAGAAGTTTATCTAATAAGCTCTACCAAAGAAACAAAACAAGCACACCAAATACAGTCTATTATGCTCCAGGCATCCTGGCATAGCAAATTTTTGCATATTTGTTTTAAATCCTTTAAATTCCTATTACTGAAAACTAAGTGTTCTTTATCCCACCCAGAGATAGAACTGTCAAACATCAGATGTGAGGAACATATGTGAAACTGCAACCCATTTGTTTGTCACATTTTCCCTCCCCATTTTATAGTCTAGGTGTAAGAAGAAAAAGTTCTGAGCAATACAGTTGTCACATTGGGACAACTGCTGTCACGTTTTTTTTTCCCCCTCACTGGCTACACTAACTTGGTGTGAAGCCATGCTAAATGTTACAGCATAACTATAGCTTCAAAGTGATTAACCTAATACCAGAATGAAAAAGGCAATGAAAAAAGATCTAGAAACAATGTTACATCACCAATTTTCCACATCAACCAAATAATTAAAAGGTTACCAGCCATTACGTTGCTTATAGTAAAATCGACTCCAGTGGCAAAGAATTAACATGAAACTATTTTGTGGTTGACATGGATAGGCTTTTTCGTAAAGGAGTTGATCCGACTGCCATGAGGCAGGCAACACTGGTTGCAGAGCGCAGCAGATATATCAAGAAATTATTTTTTTGTTTTTGTAGATCTGAGTCTCATCAAGACAAAAAAAATGTTTCTTGCTCAAGAATTAACAGTCAAACATTAATATACTATATACACCTTTGCCATTTACACATTAGCATCAGGCCATTTATTACAAAACACTATACACTTTCCACTGCAGGCGGGTTATATATTGACAGCAATTTTCTGCAGATAAGACAGTGAATAGACTCTCCACTCCATGTTGATTAGGAATAGTTTTTCTAGTTTTAAATATTAGCCAGACACAGAGAAAGGTTGGACTGTAAGGCCTGGGTGCACAGTCTTGATGGAGCAAGTTAATTGATTATGTGCATTTCACTAATCTTTTGTTTGAGGCGGGGAAACTTCTTCACTGCCTTCATAGTTTTCTTGTGCTCGTTGGCCAGTTCGCTGAGGGTTGTTCATATGATGTGCTGCCGGGCCTGTATATGGCTGTCCATGCACATGGTTATTCTGTAATAAAGCACAAACATTTTAAAGGGACATTAAGCTTGTGGACCATTTCCTAACCCATTATTCGCTTTACACCTTTACACTCAGACCACTGAAAATTACTCTCAAACACACAGAACTTCTGTATGAACACACATCACGGTTTCGTCATTTCTATGAATCACATCCTTCGCTTACCCTTATACTTTACACAGAAGGTAAACAAGCTTTCAACTTGTAAAGATAAAAGGATTAGTTAATACAGTTATCTCAGCTTCTGAATAACAAACATTCACATGCAAAGCAAAAGCAGCAAGAAAGGAAAAAAAGGGAGACAAAAAGAGGCTGCCTATGTGCTGTGGACATTAAACTGTGCAAATATTTTATGAACACATTTGACCAGCTTGAATTGCTTTCCTAAGGCAATAGAAAAAGTCTTCCTGTATTTATGCAGCAAACGTTTTAAGAGATAAAACTGTAATGTTAAAGAACTGAATGAAATCTAGACCAGTAGTTTTCTCCAGATGCTCTGTCCCAGTTTTAAGAAGTCATACACACATCTAGCAAATGAGAACATCTCATCTAGCTACTGCTTTGCAGTTTAACCAACTGTGGAGAAACTAGGAATACAAGGATTTTGTGTGTGTTAGTGAGAAATGCCATCCTTGCAAGAAAGTGAACACATCACACAGGTAACGGTGAGGTTACGTTATGTGTCTGAACTGAGGAGCTCAGAAAGGAGTGGGAAAATCTGCATAACTTACCAACTGCTCTGCTGAGAACATCAAGTAAGGAAAGCAAGATGGAGGGAAATGGGTTTGGGCAGGAAAGGAAATTAAATTAGCAGGTTTGGAATATATAAAATGAATTGGAACAAAAAATGGCTACTAAGTGGGGGATCTACTAACTTTGTCAATTTGATAAAAAGACTGGTTATGATTTCTTTCAGATCTGGCTTTCCACTGAAATATATTAACAAAGCAGCCTTTTAAGGTAAAACCATATTTTGTAAGTACTTAAGATTTAGAGATCAGTGTTCAAAGCACAAGTTATATGTAAAAGTCACCTGCATTTTTCTGAAAGCCTTCCAATTACCCAAATGGAAATTCAGGCCTTGAGATTTGATTTGGTTTTTAAAAAAACGTGAGAGCAACTCATAAATTATTATCAATGTCAACACATATGGCAGAACCAAATTCATTACGCGCTAGACTGCCACATTTGTGCTCCTGTTCTGTCTATGGATCATTAATCCCTGATCTGATAACATTAAAATTTTCGCCTGAAACTCTCATGGTGTAACTGTTTCTGGCAAAATGGAGGTGTGTCTTTATCTTTGGTCCTCCAAATGTGATGTTTGACCATAATATGCTTCTGGCTAACTGCTCAGAGTTTAATTGACCATAAATAGTACAAAAAGCTATCCGATATCTGAATAAATGGTTCAGCTCCAAGCTTTTACCTGTTGATACTGGGAACCAGGTGAATGAGGATAAAGAGGGGCATCTTCAGGTGGAGAAGACTCATGTTCATCTGGGGCATCAGGATCATCTGGTTCCTATAGTTTGAAAAAAATACTTAATGTACTTAGGTGAAACATACTACAATTATTCTACGCAGAACCAAACCTACATGCAATTGACTTTCAGACACCCTTGGACAAAACCTCTGTCCCACTGTGTCATCCATAGCTTGTGCTCCACTACATAAAAATTCCCACCATCAACGTATTACTAGAAAAACAGACCTCTTCATTATCTACTTCAAATGGTCAAATTCTATATTACTAGTTCTTTAAGAGACAGATGTCTGTAGAAACAGTAACAGAAGTAAAAAAATGCACAGCAGCACATAATGTGCCAACAAAAATAGGAACACATATTTATAAAACACTTCTAAAATGCGCTAGCCCTATAATGACTGGAGACCGTTGCAAAGGTTAATTTTTTTTAGAAGCACTTCACTCGATTTTTTTTAACAGAAGTCAAATTAATTCTTTACCTCCTCTGGGCAGAGTTCACATGCTTTTGCAAGAGTCATTCTAGCACTGTGTGATCTCTCTAGGAAGTAGCCATTTGATGTCTCATTGCTTTGTATTGGTGGAGACCAATTGTTATAGGTGTATTGGGGATTGCCAGTGTATGGTCTACGCTCAAGCTCGTCTCCAAGCCACTCTACTGCCCAGGTCCATTTTCTCTTCAAATCTCCATTGCTCTGCAGATGGAAAAATAAATAATTCAGAATTATTTTCTCTGTTCTTCAAAATAGAAATATTTTTCCCTTCCTATACATCATCTATCAGAAAACTGACCACCAACATATGTTGCTGTTTAAAAGACTCAATGAAATATCTTTTTTTTCCACAAAGAAAACTTCAAATCAGAAATGAAGTCTGCGGATTTGCAGCTGCATCACAGAATCACAAGTGCAAGTTTAAGCAAATTGCTCTCAATTCCATCTATTGATCTTCTCATCTAGGAAAGTTCAAAATGAGGTGTACTTGGAAGCAGTGCTTTCACCAAGGTAATAAAAACTGACTAATAGTTGATTTGGTGGTAGGTTTTTTTTTTAATACACAGAACTGGGATAAAAATAGCAAGAAACAGAATGAAAAGTATCACCTGAAGGATCTGGTAGGCTACAGGGCAGTTGCTGAAGAGAGCCACCATGCACTTTATACACTGGTAAGCTCTTTTCTGATAGTGATTCTTAGATCGCTGAATGGTGTCAAATAATCCATCCCTGTCATCCGGGATCCCTTTAAGTGCATTGTGAATCCTACAAATAAAAAAAACCCACAAACCAGCAACTTCAAGTGTTAAAGAGTTTTAGGATCTGAATAAAGGCTTCACTTTCAATGTAATTATAAAAGGGATATCTCATATTCTGACTTCTGGTTTTACTGAGATTTTTTTCAAAATCACAAAACTAACTTGACACACCATGTACATAACTTATAATTTTAGCACTTTTGGGAGTGTTTAAACTTCCTGAATGTGATAAATAAAACATGTGAGTATGATTAATTCTAGTCACAGCAATCAACTTCGATTAATTTTTATTACTTATTTTAAAAATCAACTGCATTTACAAAATAGACCTGCTAACCCAAAAGGTCAATATAGAATTGGAACGGTTAAATTCTCAGTAGAATGGTTAACTTACATTACAATTATGCTTCCCAAAGCTACACTATTTCAGATGCAGTTCCTCTGCAGAGGAATGAATTGTACATATTTGTGCAAGGGTATAAGCGACTTGGGCACTTCCTGGAACTAAACCCACTTTCTGTGCCTTCTGCTCTTAAACAAGGGGTAGAAGAGTTAATCGCCACCCTGAAACTGTGCAAGAACTGAGAATCAACACACTTCTGGCTCTGGGGGGAGGGGGAAGGGGGAGAAAAAAAGCCAGAGGAGGGGATGAAACCTACAAGGAGCTACACTCGCTGCAGAAAAAGCTACTGCCTTCTTTCCTCATAGTCCTGGCAACAGCGAATTGACTCTAGGCAGCTGACAGCCTACGCTCATCTGCAAAGTGAGGATGAGCTTTACTTCAGCTGATTTAACTTAATGATACTTGTAACACAATTATCCTAAACCGGCACTTGAACTTGTCAAATCAAGGCAGGTCTGATGCCAAAGAACAGCAGCACCCATCACAAAGTACAGAAGACAAGGAGTACTGAAGTACGCATGCTGTCTAAGATCAGATGATGCTTGCTTTCTAAGCTAGAAAATATTACCATTTACTCTGGACAGTTACATTATTTGGGTTCTTTTTGGAATTAGAAGCCAAATGTCACTAAAACTCTGTGATTATCAAAGCAAAACCAAGAACAGGATGGAAACCAAGCTACTGACAGAAGTGGCAGCAAGAAATTCGAGGATGACTGCAGCTGGACAGTTAATACCCTGCTCAAGCCTAACCAAATTCCAATGGAACACTGCTATTCCTGAGACTGCAATCTTGAATATGGAGTTATGTACATCTCCCAAGTATAGTGAAAGCCATACCACAACATTCTACCTCCTCCACAGCCATTATTTCAAACAGTCACTTCCATGATTTCCATGATTATAAAGGGTATTCCTGTCCCTTACCTAAGCTGTAATTCCTCTTTATGTGATCACATATGGAGTATTCACGTATAAAATACACTCCTCTCCCCAGTTCACACTTTATCCATGTCTTAGCATCACTATGACTTACGAGTTTCTTAGCAAGACCAGGCAGTCATCGGACTCTCCTGAACGAGATGTTTCTAAGAATCAATATAAGTGCCTCACAGTAACAACCAACAAGTTTAACCTAAATGGCACACTCTCTTCAATGAGAAAATTCTTGGGTTTATATGGCTAAATAGCAAATTTCGCAAGAGTAAGAAAGTCAAAATGAAAAACTGTAGATTTGTCTCAAAATTGTTTTGCTTAATTTCTGTGTTTTTAAGCAACATCCACTTAAAACAAACTTCTTGAAAGGGTTAGCAAGAGAATCACTGCGAAAACAAGCTGCACAAAACACAATAATTTTGAATTATAAAGACAGGTAAATACTAACCTGTGAGTTTGCCAGGAGTCCTCAATTAATAGGATTTGCAGAAGCAGATCCAAATATGGTCGAAGCTCGTAAGTATATGAATATGCAACCTTAAAAAGTAAAAATGCAGAGTACATAAGAAAGCATTCTCTGGAGCATGCAGATTACACATTGCAGTACAAGAACACAATTCATTTGAAGTTACGTTTACTGTAATTTGAAGGATATTTCAAGATACAATGCATACTTTGTTTTTCAAAAAATGCTGATTGTGTCAGGCTTTTTTGGGGGTTGTGGTTTTAGTTTTTTTGTTTGTCTCCAAGTTGGTTGGTTTGTTTGCTTTAAATAGACTAGGTTTTGTAAATGACAAAGTATTTCCTCAGGAGTTTCTAACACAATTATCTGAAGCCCCAAGCATGAAATGCTAAGAATCTACCTTGGAAAAAATACCTTCAGAAAAGCACAATTACAAACTGCTATTTTTCACTGATATTGCTGTTTTTACGCAGTGTGTTCAAAGGTGACGCTAAACTATAAAACAGAATCATAGAATCAGAGAATAACCAGGTTGGAAGAGACCCACCAGATCATCGAGTCCAACCGTTCCTATCAAACACTAAGTCATGACCCTCAGCCTCGTCCACCCGTGCCTTAAACACCTCCAGGGAAGGTGAAACAATCACCTTGATGGGCAGCCTGTTCCAGTGCCCAATGACCCTTTCTGTGAAAAATTTTTTCCTAATGTCCAGCCTAAATCTCCCCTGGCGGAGCTTGAGGCCATTCCCTCTCGTCCTGTCCCCTGTCACTTGGGAGAAGAGGCCAGCTCCCTCCTCCCTACAACCTCCCCTCAGGTAGTTGTAGAGAGCAATGAGGTCTCCCCTCAGCCTCCTCTTCTCCAGGCTAAACAACCCCAACTACACAGCTAGCAAACTATTAGTAAAGTGATTTTTATTATGATTCCTTTAAATGCCTAACAAAAGGACATATAAAAATGTAAAGTTTGCATGGGGAAAGAAAGTGTGAATATAAAGGGTAAGCAACAGAAGTAAAAAATTCTACTTTGAGTGGAAAAGTAACCAACCTTACAGAGATTACAAATGAGAAACAAGACAGTCCCAAAGATTCTTTCCTGTGTCTGAAGCCAAGTATGTTCTGCAGACTAGTAAAATGCAGCTTACGAACATACGCAAAATAAGCACAAGGGAGATCTTAGGTAATTACTGTAACTTTCCATGCAACGTTAAGAAGTTCTTTTATGGACAATGACAGAAAAGATGAAGGAAATGCTTTTGCAATCCTTAAAGACCACCTCAGTCCACTTGTTTTCCATCCTTACCATAGTGTTCCTAACTCCTAAGAGGTCAGCTGCTTTCCTAAAGTCATAAAAAGACTTCTAATAGTACTCCAACATGATGCAGACTTTAAGACTGTTAATACAGTCTTAAATACAGGATGGCACCTTAAGGGAAGTTTATCAAGCGTCTCTTCAGTATTTAATACAATATTCCTATATATAAATATAGAATCTTATAAGTATAAATGCAGAATCTTCCTTCATACACATTTATATTCCCGTCTTTCTCCTAGCTTTCTATTTTTACCTGCCACAGTAGTTCACTGAGGACAGTGGAAGAGAACTGAGGATTCTCCCAACAGCAGAAACGAAGTAGCTTGATGGTCTCTTCAGAGTTGCTGCAATCTTCAATAATTTTCTTCACGTAACTAGTTCTCACAAACAAAATGTCTGCTACGTTCTGCTGAAGTGCCATTATAGGTTGAGATATATTAGGATCACCGTAAGGGTTGGCAAGCGGGGGATTACCTAGGACAAACAGTTATTACAGATGAAAAGGTACTGAACTACTTTCAGTGTAGACGTAAAATATAAATTAGTATAAATTTGTATAACTGATATAAAACTCAAAACCCAATAGATGTAGGAAAATTCCAACCCCTGCCTAACAGTTGATTTTCTTCGAAAAAATACTATGTTGTGAAATAACTAAGTTTCCTGACTGTGAAGCTTGACGCTAACTCTCCCTCTCAGGTAACATTATGCAGCAACAAGGAAAACAGAGCAACTGGAGATGTCCATATGCAAGAAGAGAAATTACTGAGGTTCGCTGAGTTTGCTCAGCGAAATCCTCTATATTCTCTTGAATTTATCTGCTTCACTGTTTGTGTAACACAAGCCCAATCTATCATATTTTAGGACACAAGGCCTATTTACTTCACTAGGCAATGGAAACGCTTCAGAGAAATATCTGCCACAATAGTCCCACCAGAATCTCAAGTGTAGAGAAATAATACACTTCAGCAACAATACAAATAAATGTATCTTGCTTAGTAAGCTTCATTTTGTGTAAGAAAAGACTGTTGGTTTGCTCCTGATGTTTCCAAATATAGCAGTGTTCTTTAGTTATGCTGAAGCAAAAAAAATAGCTTTACTCTACAAATAGTTATCATAAACAGTAGCCATAGTAATGTTCAAAGTAATTTTTTTTAGTACATTACGAATACAGTGAATATATCCTACCTGTGAAAAATAATACCTTTTCAGTGTAAGCCTCAACACACCGGAAACAAAAACCAAATAAAAACTGCCAAATGGTTCTGAAGCTTAATACGGCTCAGTAAAACTTCCAGTTCATTAATCTTACTATAGCACATTCTAGCCTACTGACTTTATAGCCTGACACATCAAACTGTAATGAGTTTACCATTAAATAGCTTCTCTACAGACTCCTAATCAGGTTTTCTAAAATATGCTTAATGGAGTATGTACAGGCTGTAGAGTCCACATAGCCCAGTATTCTACCATCATTTCTCAAAAATAACTGCACTCCATTCAGCTACTGGAGATATTAATGATTTACACCGTCGTCAACCAATTTCTAGCTGATTCGTTATCTATCATAAATTAAAAGTGCTGGCTTCTGTTTGTCTTCCTGACTGAGAACAAGTACCAAATAATTTTCAAGAGCTACCCAGGACAATGCAAAATATCTTTACTGATAAGCAGTATCGGCTATTGTAAAGCGTGCTGCAGTGTTTTTCCTGTACAGATTACTTTTATACTGGTTACATCGAAGTAATCTATTATTTTAGTGCACACTCAGAATCAAAAAAATCCTTATGCAACTCCTTACAATTAGTTTAATCTATTCTAAAATCATTATTACTTTGTAATCAACGAACTACTACTTTACTACCTCTTTGTTTTCCCCTATCTTTAAGGAATAAGCCAAGATATGTAAAATACAGAACAGATTTCTGCCTTGTACTTTTTAGTATGTTGGTATAAGAAATCAGTTTTGCTTACAACAAATAGATTTCTGTCTTTAAACAAAAGGATCTGCTAAACTTAGTGTCAAACATTTTTTCCAGCTTATCCAAGTTACACATAATAGCCTAATACATAGAAAAGACATTTACTGATAGATTCAATTAATCTAAGGAAAACTTAAAATTCATTATACCATTGATAGAAGACTGCATCCTCGATGACACATTGCAACAACGGATCAGTTGTGACACAACGGTGTACAGCTTCCCCAGTTCAGCATACTGGTATTTAATTGGAGGACCTGGACCTTCATCCAGAGCCACGAGCATGAAGGTCGCAGGAACATTTAGTTTCAGAAGTTGTGTCTTCTCTGCTACGCCTTTACAAGGAGGAGTTAAAAAAAAAAGATACTTGTTGTTTCTTGCACTGACAATACTTTTTTCTTAAAAAGAAAAGTAACTACGGTTTACATGATTTGTAACTTTTCTCTTGCTGGGTTATATTATAATCATTTACGCTTTCTAGGGGAAAATAATTAAATCGGTAAAGATGCACAAGAAAATTATGTTCAGCTGAAAAATCACATCGGAGGAGAGTTGCAAATAATGAAGTTCTTAACAGTGCTCCTTAGTACTTAAGTACCACGCATTGGTGTTGACAGTAAAGCCTCAGAGAAGACTTTTGGAACAAGAACTGATCTCTACATTGTGTGGCCCAGGATAGCATGAAGCTTATTTTCTTATTTTTCTATCACATCCTGGATACATCAGTTAGAAATTTTGGACATTTCCAAATGTGCATGATATGCAGCCAGTGTAAATAAAAGCAACAAGACCAACTCAAGAAAAAAACAAAACCCAAAATCAACAAAAACCTCAACCAATCAAAAATATTCAAACATACAGCTAGTTTGACTGCAAGAATATGTTCTGCATACTAGAGAGGTACTTACCAGTAAATTAAATATGTCCCTTCTGATCTCGTATTCTGATTCACAATTTGGCTAAAAGTCATGATTTTTCATACATTTCCAAGGGTTTTCTTACTCTGGAATACAACTGGATCTTACCTACCATCTTTCTGATAAGAATGAGGAATCCAGATAGCATCTTAATAGAGCTCTTCTACAGTACCTTTTTTATTATGTTATTTTGTAGTTGCATCCTTTGTAGAACTGATGTCTCACTTGCTTTGATGTGAACAATATATTAGTTGATTTCTCAAAACGTCAGACAATTTAACCTTTTTCCCAGAACCTGGGGCACTGAAGGAATGATGTATTGTGGCTTTTGCTGAATGAACACTCTCCATCCATACGGAAGCCTTCAGTTAACAGTAGTAAGACAACCACAGGGAATTAAATTTCTCTCATGTGGGTAGCCAATTTTAAAAGAGCTTCCAAAATTCTGTATGTGTCTATTCTATGCGGAAATCGTGAAAAGCTCCATATGGATTCATGCATTTGCTAAACACTTCAGCCGCATCCAATCTAACAGAAACTCAGAGGTATAACTTGTCTGCAAAAGCCCATAACCAGCAATGGCTGAACTGCTCTGTATTATGGGCATTCTGTGAGATTTCCAAAGGAACTGGATCTCCTAACTTCATACAACTTCACATGAAAGGATGAAAACATCTTCTATTTAAGTAAGAGGAGGAGACCATTTTTCCACTATGGAAGAATATTATATATTAGTTAGGAACTGCCATAGAGAAAGATGCTTTGTAACTTAATATGAAACAGGTCCCTAATAGAAGACCCAGATGACTGGCAGAAATAAAACCACAGAGCTCTGTCAAAATTCATCACCTGTGACTACTCTCATAAACCCGAAAGGGAAAAAGCAATCCTTTATTCGAGTTGCATTTTATAACTCATAATTGCTCTTCCTCAAGGCAAAAATATAAAGCAGCAATGGATTAGTCCACCTGAGAAACAGTTTATTTGATCCATCATCAATTGATTTTCAGCATGCTGACAATGTTAAGAAAAAGCATGATTATAGCTGTCCATGTGAATGCAAACAGGACTGATCTTAGTTTAACTGCAAAAAGTATTTTTGTTTGGAATAGTTATTTCAGATACCACTGGTATAATTTTATTCTTAGTACACAGGCTAGTTACTTTCTATGCAGAGAACCTATATAATTCAGAATCTATATAATTCAGAATCTAATACAAGTTTATAAATACTTATATGCCTGTACTTATTTTCAATCTTCATAAGGCTGAATATTGTTAAGATTCTGAAGAAAACTGAGTGATGCTGGAAATGCTACAGCCAGTATTTCATGTGGATCACCAAAAAACCCATACAACCACTTCATTTCAGTTGTATCACAACACATGTATAGGGGGTTTTAAGTGTAGCACCTGCAAATACAGGCAGTCTTACTAATCTTGCATTCAAAGGTGCCTAAAAAATCTCATTTGTGATCATACTCTATCTCTAATCTAACCTTTCACCAGAATATTTAGGACTCCATAGTCTTTATGAAAAGAACCACTGTCTCAAGCAAGGGAGAACTTTACTTAAGCCTTCCTATACTGCATAAACACTGGATTTTCTTGCCTGTTTATCATGGAAGAAATAGAATACCTGATAAGTAATACTTTCCTGCATTCTTTTACCTCCTATGATGTCTATGGTGAAAGCATTCTGGCAAGCAATGAGGTCGAGCATATACCGACTAAGTTATTTCCTCAGCTTTCCCAAAAGTCTTCAAAAGGAAGACAGATAGGGAGTTGCATTCAGAATTGCGAACTTCAAAGGTGAACTAAATAAATTAATATTGAAAGGACACAGTTGGGATACACAGACAAAGCAAGACCATCTGAATTGATGTTTCCATAAAGGAGAACCATGTATCTCGCTTTTGAAATTTTATCCTCCTCACCTTCTTCAAGCTCAAAACAGCCAACAGCCGTACATGCTTCTTGGGTCTCCTGACCTCCCTGCAGAGGAGCCCTGAACAAAGCACCATCTCTCTTGCCAGTTTTTCACCCCCACACCCTCTCAGGATGACACACTCTTACTGCTCCAAGATTCATCTTCCAAGGGTGGAAGGAGGACTAAAGCCCCAGGCTCCAAACTGGAGGAAGACAGATGCTCTAAAGAGCATTCATGTGGCATTTGATGATAACAATCAGCCTGAGCTTGGAAAACTGGATTCTCCAGCTGTTACCTATACAACTGGTTCATTATCAAAAAACAGTTCATTACTGCACTGTCAGTAAAATATGTGAAATTTGCTTACCTAGATTGGCATACATCACAAACAAATTGAAATACTGCTGCAAATGGCGCCCGTGTTCAGATACTTCTCTTCTCAGAAGATTTAGTACCGCTCTCAGTAAATGATCACTTAAACTTAAGTTATCATAAGCCTATTAAAGAAAGTTTTAATTTAGTGGTTGAACTATCAAATCTTAATTTAGGTCATACTTTCTACTACGGCAGAAAACAGAATTGATTAAGAGGTATGGGATGCACACAAGCTCCAAAATACTAGCAGCTGGTTAGTTATCTCACACAAAGACAGATAGAAAAACAGGGAATGACTCCCATCACTACATACCGTATAAGTCCAAGAAATTATGCAAGCATTGGAGCTTTTAAGTGAGCTTTTTCTCCAATAGCAGTTAGGCTTAAATACTCAGAAAAGCACATGCAGTTCCATTGTGAACTTTCATAGACTAAGAAAGACAATGGAATCATCTGTACAGGTACATCTCAAACACCTCATGAAACAAAACACTTTCAAAGCATACGTAGCTTTAAGTCAACACAAATTATTTTGCTGTATGCAGTAATGAAAATAACCAGAGAAGGTTAATAGGACAATAAAAAAAACCTGTCTTACTGTAGACATTAAAAATATGATATAGCAAAGGCTCAAAAAAGTTATCTTTTAAATTTTAATACAGTTGAAAGAAAAACATTGTTGTGGCAAGTATTATATTAAGATTTTGGCTTTTTTTTGATTGCTATTTCTACATGTATAGAATTAGCCAATTTCTTGTCTATTCCTTCGCAAAGTTACAATTTTTGACAATCTAAATGTTGCATGATCCAGGAGAACACTTAGGGAACTCCTGTATGTTCCTGTGGGTTTTGTTTGGGCTTCTTTGTTGTTTTATTGGCTTTGTTTGTTTAATTTGTTTGGGGCTTGTGTTTTGTTTGCAAATTCTAAATGAAAATCAAGGGTTTACTGCCCCTAGTTTATTACAAGCCTACACTTTTGAGTTGTATGAAATCTGCATCATAAAAGTTCTCCCTACTTAGTCTTCACAGAGATTTACAAATAAGGTGAAACTGAACCCCTCTGAGAGCAACTCTCACCCAAACTAGTCAAGGTAACGTGATGTATGTAGTACAAAGCAGGCTGTATAGCTAGCCTGTTAAGTACTGATTTATCTACTCCAGAACTTAAGTTACATTAAATGTTTATCATGAAGAAGTAAGAATAAGTTTCAAATGCCTTTAGGTAGAAAATTAAATACCTGACTGGAAGGTCCAGGAGAGGCAAAAGGTGAAGGACATGGTCCATCTTGCAATGAAAAATGTGCAATAAATACAATAAGTTTTGCAAATGCACCCCTCACTTCAGCACTAGGGCATTCCAAAAGATACTCAGAGAAGCGGTTTGAAACATTAAAAAGGACATTGTGTGCAAACCAAAAGCGTACATTCTTGCTGTGACGAAGAAGGATGCATAATGCATCATACCTGAAATAGAAGATGACACAACCAACCAAATGTAGACATTAATGAATTTGGACAGAATTTGAAGAAAATAAACGCTAAGAGAGATTCCCCAAACATTTTTGCTCAGAGAATTCTTAAAATTATAGTTCCTATAGTGATACTCTCTTACTAGCAATCACAATTTAAAAAGATACTTCTAAGACAGTATTACATCCTCCAACTCCCAAACTACTAGAGGAGAGGGCAAATAGTGAAGAACATGTGAGGTGGACTTCACGAGCTTTGTGAAACGACAGGTAACTAATTATGCGAGCTACTAGGAATTTATATTCTCATTTACATATCTAGAAAACCCCAGAATCCTGAAGAGTAAATTATCTGTTCCAGTGAGGGTCTTCTGTGACTGCAGCCCCTCTTCCTGCAGCAATATTTGAATTCTTCTTGATCTCTTAAAATAACAAGAGTAACTTAGGTATCCCTGAAAGTTACTATTGGAGAAAAACTTGCGGTATGCACTTGCTATGTGTTAAAGAACTACATACTAGTAGCTGGCAAACTACTGGTCATCATGAATACTAGATTTTTCTCTCTAGTTCTACTAGTAGCAAACCCATGTTTCCCAACCAATAAGAACAGCTTAAAGATGAAAATGCTGTGGTGCTATGAATAAGATTGCAGTGTTTGTTGTACTACTGATTTAAATTACAGACCCCATAGCAATGTACACAAAGAATTCCGCTAACAGGATTTATACAGATATCTTTCAGAAACAGAATAAAAATACAAGCTGCAAAAGCAGGTTTAAAAGAGCATTGTTTAAAACTACTCAAACCAGAACCAAACCCTTCTGAATTACAGTCTGAATATATGACCTGTTACTTTTGTGTTAGCAACAGATTTTACTCCTTTTTCCTTTGTACAAGACAGACAAAAGGTAGATTTAAGCTCTGTTTGAAAATTAATTTTGAAGCTGTTCAGCTCAGCAGCTTATTTTACAGCTGTTTCTTCACAGTATTTTCTGTTCCAAGTTTTACCCCATTTTCACATGTACCTCAAACGTGTATTTGGGGCTGGGGCAAAAATGGGACAGATCACTAACACTTTTTATTGTCATATGTATACAACTAATATCTTTTAACAGATACTGAACTTCTAGAACGGTAATTGTTTTTAAAAGACAAGATACCAATCACTAGCAGGACCACGGACTATTTTCTTTGTATGAAATCCTGTGGTGAAGAGAAATCTAGCAGCAAGCTGAATACTAATCATAGTTATTTCTTCTGCTTCAGGCAACAGATGATCTTGTCCTAAAGAAAAATCAAAATACTCACATGTAGACAAAGTGAAAGCAATTTACTTAATAATTTAACTCATTCCAGATTACTATTTTGTCTGACACTGTGTTCCAGTTTTAAAAGGAAACTTGATCAAAACAGCCTCTAGCTTCTGTAGTGCACCATTTGAAAATGCAAGCTTTAAAACATTTAACTACCTGGAGGCTAACATGGATCTGATTTTTCGAAATGCAGCATCTCCACTTTGAGAACTGTCTTCAGCAGAGCAGTCCAGAAACTTCAGTATTTAAACATGACTTAGCACAAACTGAATATTTTATCAATGTATTTTTTTGCTAAATATTCTGGCGTGTTATCACTGATGAACTCAACAACAGATGTTTAACTGCAGGACTCCAGAAACACAGAGTATTCAAAGCAGAGTATGCAAAGTTATCACTCGCTAGACAAATACTTGACAATACAAATCAAAATTCTTCTTGCAAGAAATTAATCCATAATTACTGCATAAATATACTAACCTGGAGGAGGGTTTAAGTAGACGCTATTACAAGTAAGCAACTTCTTTATAAACTGGAAGTATTCTAGGCTGTACTGCATACGATTATGCATGAACTGCACATTCTGCTTCCGTACACTTCGTTCAATGGCTGATGGCATTTTAATCTGATGGGGTTTAGTGGTGATAGCAAGTTCTGAAATATATTTTATTAGTTCATTGTCTTTGTCTATTGTGTCCATACGTTCATAAAAAAGAATATAAGCGTTCCACCACCTCTTCTGGCGTCTGTAGGACATACGCTTCATCATGTGATCGAAAACTTCTCCCATGTACTCTCCACCAAAACACTGGTTTTTCATTTCTTCATCATCATCCATTTTACACTCTGTCACATCTCCATCATCAAATTTATACCACCGATTTTTCTCACCATCTCCACCATTTCTCTGGATAATGTAAGAGTAATAATGTCCACCACTGGCCTGGCCACTGTGTACAAGTACACCGACAAGCCGGTATTTCGTGCTCCCAGCGTGTTCATTTTCTGACTGTTCGTTCTGTATTATCTGATTTTCAGGATTTACATCATCTCCTTCCAACTTAGCTACACCTGCCACTGTGTAAGGCTCCATGTCCAGCTCTCGTGGAAATTCAAAATAATCATTGAACTTGATTGCACATTCCCTTTCCCAGTCGTAATCAAATCGTTTCAACTGGATTGCAAGAACTGGAGGCAACTTCTTAATCAACAAGCGTTTCACAGTGTCGACCTGAAAAAAGGTCATGAACAGTTATACACACTCTAACCAACAACTGAATTCGGTAATTAAAGGATGAACTAAGACTGAACTTAGTACAGTTAAAACACCACAGTGGTACACAAACTCAATATATAAAGAATAATTACCTTTTTGTTGCATTTTTCACAATGATACGCATTTGCGCCTTCCAATAAATCCCCTTTGACGTACTGTTCCAGAGAATCAAGAAGGTTTTGGTGATTTCTTATATCTACATTCAGAGTTGTGAAGGATTCCTCACATTCATACCTACCAAAGTACAGACAGATGGTAAAAGAAAGGTAGAAATGTGTTCAACTGTTGTGTTTTACAGGTGCTATGCAGCACCTTACTGCAAAACTGTTATTCAGCATTCGATGTTAACTTCTGACAAAAGAAATTAAGCAGTAAAGAAAAAAAGAACTGCATCTTCTTATCGCAGTATTCCTTAGATTAGATTATAGTCTCTGCATAGTATATTTTTTGATCTGCACCAGCTATAGCTATTTTACAAAGTCGACAGAAGCGACTTGTATGTCTCAAGTTCACTGAAAAGATTGTGGAAGTCGAATCTTTTAGCACATTCTGTTTTTAAAGCAGCTAAAGTAGTGTGACAGACTGTTGGCTAACTTAATCTGGTAGAGATGGCAAAACAGGGTACTTTTCCATGCTGAACTTGACCAACAGGAATCACACTGACAAACACAAATATTGCATCAGATCTAAAGAAAAGATCCTTCTTGAAAAGCAGCTTTTAAATTTTTCTATTTAAAAAAAAACTGCAAACAACTGAATAGATGTCTTAATAAATTCACTTTGCATATTTATGACGGGCTTCGACTTACTGTGCTCTGCTACAACCTTCAAACTAATTCCTAGCAACAAACTAGCAATGTTTGAGAGACAACCAGTTAAGATATCTTGGAAACAAATCTTAAAGAAGTGATAATTAAATTAAAAAAGTTACACCTATTCCAACATACCCCTGCAGGGCTTGCTTCTGTGATATGCAATCAAATATAGAGTTTCATAAAAGTGAATAAATTAATATTTAGAAACACGTCAACCAAAACAGTAATACTCATTAAACTATCAAGTAACTCACAAATTTTAAAAGCCTTTTAATCTGTCACACCTCAATCCAATAGTTTAGTTTATCCTTGGTTTTCATCTCCCTAAACTCAACTCAGCTCAACTGAATTTGAAAGAGTACCAAGTTTTATCATGTATTTTAATTGCTAACTGATGGATAAAATGAAATGGCCAGCTTTCACAATGATGAGAATTTGCAATGGTAATGTGCAGAGATGCGCATGGTTTAAGAGTAATGCATAATCTGAAAGATGTGGTGAATGGTAAGAAGTTAGTGATACAAAATTTAACACAAAAAATAGAAAAAGAACAAGTCCATCTTTAGGCCACCCTGAATCTTGCACAGATTACTAATCATCCACCTCAAAGGGATATAGAACAAAAAGTTTAGGGAAGTGCAACTGTACAACGACTAGTTCTATTCGTCCACTAAACACTTGTCATTGATCACCATCATCAAGATAGTGGTCAGTCTGAATTGGTATGGGTGGTTTCATGTATACCTTACATGAAGCTGAACTTCAAATATTCACATTTGAATTCAATTAAAAACACAGCAGAAATTTGAAGGAAAAAGAGAAACTTTCTACATCATTCTTCTTAGAGGTTACATAGTGGGTACGAATGGAGTTTTTAATTACTGGAACTAAAAACTCATACTTGGGTCAGTCTTCCATACTATGGAAGACAAAAGACATCAACAGCTATTGGTCACATTTTAACATTTTACATATTGTGTTTGGTCCTCGAGTTGTCTTCACTTTTAACATGAAAAAGTTGTATCTTTTGGTCCTCTGATCAATATACAATGCTTCATATAGAACCTGCTAAGTAGAAGAAATAATCAAGTACTTGAAGGCACTTGAAGATAAAGTAATGTTAAGGCTGTAGAAAAAATAAGGCAGCAAATTCTATTAATTTAAGAAAAAAAAACCTTGCGATCACCATCACTCTTGACATCTTTAGTCCCTTTTATAAGGATACAAACGCAGATCGGTTTTCTGTAAGAAAGAAGCATCTTAAACACTTACCGATGCGGGCATCCTTGACAAATCTTCTGATCAGCAAAGGACCCTCCCAAAACTTTACTTAACATAGCTGGATGGCCCAGAGCTTTTAAAGCTTCATCTAAACTGTCCACCAAAGAATTAAAAAATTCTAAAGCATCATGTTGCTCACGTAGATTTACAGGTTCACCCCAAAGTCTGGAAACAAAAGCACATTCTTGTCAAATTCTTTTTTTGCTTTGTTGTCCAACAATATATTTTCTAAAAAACCCCAAACAACACTATTCAAGGTCTTATTCCCTCCTTCTCAGTGGGTAAAACTATTTATTGGTTTGTGATGTAGTATAGCAACTGTTACTCTCTCCTTGACACTTACTAGTAAGTAAACCCAAGCTTTTGCATATAACATCATACATCATCACACTTAATTCAAAGTCAATATCAAAGTCAAGAACCACTAGAATTCAAAGCAACCACACCTTGTTGTAAATTTTGGATTATTAAGACTTACAAAGAATGGTGAAAGGTAGGATAACATATAGAATGCTGAATTCTGTTCAATGCTGAACAACTTCCAACGGCATGAGGTTTAACAAGGCCAAATGCCGGGTCCTGCACTTGGGGCACAACAACCCTAAGCAGAGGTACAAACTAGGAGAGACCTGGCTGGAAAGCTGCCAGGAGGAGAAGGACCTGGGGGTGCTGGTTGACAACCGACTGAACATGAATCAGCAGTGTGCCCAGGTGGCCAAAAAGGCCAATGGCATCTTGGCTTGTATCAGGAACGGCGTGACCAGCAGGTCCAGGGAGGTTATTCTCCCTCTGTACTCGGCACTGGTGAGACTGCACCTCAAGTACTGTGTTCAGTTCTGGGCCCCTCACCACAAGAAGGATGTTGTGGCTCTGGAGCGAGTCCAGAGAAGGGCAACAAAGCTGGTGAAGGGGCTGGAGAACAGGACTTATGAGGAGCGACTGAGAGAGCTGGGGTTGTTCAGCCTGGAGAAGAGGAGGCTGAGGGGAGACCTTATTGCTCTCTACAACTACCTGAAGGGAGGTTGTGGAGAGGAGGGTGCTGGCCTCTTCTCCCAAGTGACAGGGGACAGGATGAGAGGGAATGGCCTCAAGCTCCGCCAGGGGAGATTTAGGCTTGAGATTAGGAAAAAGTTCTTGACGGAGAGGGTGGTTAGGCATTGGAACAGTCTGCCAAGGGAGGTGGTTGAGTCACCGTCCCTGGAGGTATTTAAGGTTAGGGTAGATGAGGTGCTTAGGAGCATGATTTAGGGATTGGTGGGAATGGTTGGACTCGACGATCCAGTGGGTCTCTTCCAACCTGGTCATTCTGTGATTCTGTGTGATTCTGTGATTCTGCTACTTTACACTTAATATCTCTATCATGTCTTCTACTACGATTTGTTTTGTTGCATTTCAGTAGTTCAGTGAACATGTATCAATACTATATTTTCTATTTACCTAAACTGTTTCCAAAACCCTCTTGGTACATAGTACTGTAGCCTGGAAGCTGCTAAATGACCAAAAATCACTTGGAGATGCCTCAGTACTCCAATATTGTACTCTTTTCTATCTTCTGTTTTACTCAGTGCTGGTTTGTCTTCATACTGATGTGGATAACCAAACACATCATCTCGCGGGTCAACATTACTCTGAAAAGCAGAAGAAAATTTGGGCAGTTAACTTCAACATGTAGCTGTCTCAGAGCTAGCTGTACCACTTCATTAATTTAACAATCTAAGGTGTTTCATATCTCATCTGAAGAAACAAATAATGCCTTTGTATGCATTAACAGAGCTCTAGTGGAAGAAGTAATGTACAGTGATTTCAAGTACAAGTCCACCAGGAGGAAGACTGCAAACCTTGCTACTTTGATGTTTTGAACCGCCTCTCTAGTGCCAAGCCTATTCAACCAAGAATATTAGTCCTCACACTACTGTGATCACTGCTAGCAGTAGAAAGCAAAATGATTAGTAACCTGAATTTCTCACAACCTTTTCATAAAGCAGAATTTTATCTTAAAGATAAGCAAGTTCTATATAGTTAAATTTACCTCATTATCCTGCTTTTCATCGCCAGACATGTCATCATCTACATCACTGCCTGTGCCTTCAATCGCGAGAATCCCATTCCTGATGGCTGGAATCATGTACAGCTGCTGAATGACAGAATTCATGTAACAAGTGGCGCCAGCATTTTTTAGTCCTACAAATCCCTTTGGTGGTCTAGGTCCAACAGGTGGAAGATATTCCCATTCTGTAAGTGCTTCACAAGCTAAAAGAAAATGGCAGAATGCGATTAGTAAGCTATTTTGTTATAAAGGAATGAAACTATCAAGAAAATACGAAGTCTGAAGTATGTAGTCAGTGAAGTATATCTGTCACATAAAATTAGTATTAGCTTGTATCATGCTGCTATGTAAAACAACAAGCATTCCACCAGGAAATTTAATTGGTAAAATGAACACAACTTCCATGAATGGTAGTTGCATCTGTAAACTTAATATTACACCATTTTCTTGTACCAAAAAGGTGGCCAGACAAAATTTCAGTCTATTTATGTATCAAACAGAAGCCTTCCCTCGCTATCGCAATGTCTTAGCTGAAGAATTCAGATGAATGATTCTAGGACGTATAACCAATTCACATGCCTTTAGCAAATTTATAAGCCTTTAAAACTTATAATACCTCCCTTATGTTCCACTTTCCCTGTCATAATGGGAAATAGTTTTAGATAATGTGATCTATGACTCATGATAAGATTTTTTGCCTGAGTCGTCTCCCTCAGACCTCTCCCATATCTTCAGATTACATTTATGATCACAGATTCACTACACTAATCTGCTATTCTGTGTTTTTTAACAAAAAATGTAAAAAAAGTAAAAGAGTATGCACGCTTACAAGCAAACTTTGCTTGATGTATGAACTGTGTGCATCATTTGAGTGTTCTCTCTTCCGTCTGAGGTACCATGGTGATCTCAAATTCTATTGTGCTTATCAAAGACGTGAATAGAAGGAAATGCCGTAAAATCCTTCATGTTGTGAGGTGATAAGAAACACGATACTTCCCAATAGAAAAGGGTGAAGAAAAAAGGATGAAGCAGGGGGGAACCATAAAGCTGCCCTCTTCATTTCTTCATTTGAGATGGAATCAAACAAGAAAAGATTGAAAAACTAACTCAAATAACTCATTGATATCACTAACTGGGCAAGTAGCACTGTCATTCTGAGAGACAGTGGTCAGCTTCCACTATGGGACACTATTACAAGTTGCTTATAGTTTTGCTTAACTATACAAGTTTAAACATTCTGTTAGATCACAGAATAGTTTGGGTTGGAAGAGACCTTTAAAGACCATCTAAGTTCAGCTGTCCTGCCAAAGGCTAAAACTAGATAGGCTTCCACTAGATAAGTTTCCCCAAAGCCCCATACATCCTGACTATAGAAACTTCCAATAATGGGGCACCTGCAATTTCTCAGGGAAATCTGCTGCAGTGTCTCACTGGCCTCATTGTAAAGATTTTGTGTTCTTTATGTTCAACTTAAAATCTACCTTTTTTCAGTTTAAAATCATTGCCCCTTGTCTTGTCACGATGGGTCCTGGTAAAAAGTCCCTCCTCCTCTTTCTTATTCATAAGCCCGCTTTATATATTGAAAGGCCACAGTAACGCCTCCTCTGAAATTTCTCTTCTACAGGCTGAATGACCACAACTCTCTGTCTTACTACTATTATTACCCTGAGTTAAGTGTGTTAATTACACACCCATTTCCTTCCTTGTTAATATTACAGCCAAAACTGTTTAGCTACCCCATTGAGGGCTGCAGAAAATATGCTCCTGTTTCTTTATTTTTAAGAAAGTCTTATATGCCTTTTTATTGGTTAAAAAAAAAAAAAAATCTGTTAAGTATGTGCCCTTTGCCATCCTTATGAAAATTAGCCCATTTCATTTGACTACCACCTTTGATTCATTTCTAAAGTTTTGTATATACAATAATAGCTATAATCTTTTTTTTTCAGTGAGGAGAAAGTTCTTTAAATGCAGAGCTGTGCTGAGACAAGGCCAAAACTGATGGAACAAACATTTGAGAAAGGACTATGACAAGCACAGAATAAGTACACAGCTAAAATGGGAAACGGTGCAAGGGACGTGCCTGTGTGGGTAATGATGACAAATTAGGCCAACGACCAAGAGACTAGCACTAAAACTAATCTGAGGATACTCTGTGGGGTTCTGGGATTGGTTAGGCAGAGCCTGAGACAATGAGACAAAAGGAGAAGACTGGTCAAATGAGGTTACTGGGAGCTGGTATGGACAAAAGGCAGTAATCAGAAATCAGGGTAGGAAGGATCAGACTGTGTAAGCGATCAGAGCTGGAACTTGGATGCAACCATGTAATAAGTCATTTACTACATAAAGAAGAACAAATCAAGTCTGCAATAGCAACTTTTCTAAATTTTGAGAGCCAGACTTTGCAACATTAAAAGCAGCCACCAACAAATGCCAACAAAAAATCCAGCAATTAGTTCAGCTGATAATATAAACAAAATCTATGCATAATATATACATTAAAAAGTAGAAAATAAGATAATTAAAAGTATTACATACTAGTGATTGCTGTACCTATGTAATACATTTCAGTCAACGTGTCTACTATCTGTTTGAGATTTCGGACACATCCAACTGCAAGTGCAACTAGTAGCTCAAAGCCGGCATTAATAGTAGCTGGTGAACTACAGACTGGTATGGCCTGCTCAGCAGGTAATTCTCCATTTCTCATGTATTGTAGATAAACATTGGATGCTGGAAAGATGAAATCATCTATCAACTCCTGAAAAAAAAGAAGAAAAAAAAAATCACCTGTTACCATTGAAATGCACACTGGTTTATAATAGAACAGGAGTTCCTATATAAATGAATGTCTAAAACCCAGAAGAGTATGTAAAAAAAAAAGTTAAAACACCATAACAAGCTTTTAAATTTAGAAAAAGAATAGCTCCATGCTGAGGTGGCTCCCTGCAAACCCACCTTCCCAGTGCAAGTTAAAAATAAGACAGCATTATCTACAAAGCCCTTTTATCAATCAGTGCTGAAAAGAACAAGAATATCAGAGCTACAAAGCAAACACACTTGATTAAAGAGACACTCACACATCACACATTTGTTTTAACCTGACACAAACATTAAGATCACTAATTAAGGATATGTGGAGAAAAGACAATACAGGTGTAATGAAAGAAAGCAGTCCTGTAGAGCAATATCCTCTATCTAGCTCACTATCTTTGCGTGTTGTTTGCCAAGTCTTGGGAGTAAAAGCTCTCCAGATCACAGCTGCTCCATACACAGTAGTTCCGAAGAATGAGAACATCAAGTACTCTCATGAACAAAATGTCTAGTTTTAAAAGAAAACATTAAATTCCATTTAGAAGCCCTTATCAAACAGTTCAATTGGGACTTTTTATGGTTGCAGATCACAAGATGAAGAGCTTTCTACCTATATATAGAATAAATAAATAAATAAATAAAATCCAAATAACTCAATAGGTCAAAAAACCCCTGAGCTTACTTTAATGAGATTAGCACCTCCTTTTTCACAACCAATATGGTATTTCTTCTCAGGTGTCTGGAATGCTAACAACTCTTTTGTTACTCCAAGGTGACCTTCTAAGATAGTTTCTTCAACACCTGTTTCCCCCGTTCTTTTTACTTCATCCTGCCATTTAAAAGAAATTTAGGATACTCTAAATTATAAACATTTCCAAGCTTCAAACTGTACTTCAGAACAAAGCAGCAAATAGTGGATTATCGGAAACAAACTGGTCCTAAAACTTACCCTAATCCTCTTAAGCCAGTCAATTTCATTATTGAGAAGAACTTCAGCATTGGGTACATTGATATTACTGTTGTAAGCATAGTTAAGAAGATGTCTTAAGAGAGTGAAGTAGTCTCCAGAATGCTTAGCTCTCTCTCTTGCAGTACTCTGTGTAAGCCAAAAAATGTTACATGTAATTCACATGTGCTTCTACTTACAGTGAAACACTACCATTTTTCCTAAAACTGGAAGTAAATATGAAAGTAAAAAAGTGTAAGATCATTTTTAACCTTTTAGAAGCGTGTGATTTTATTTAGCTGTTAATGTATGACTTCTGGACTATTTTAGTAGCAATCTCTATACCCGAATGGGAAACAAATAGTCAAGTGGTATGTTCCAGACCCATGAGCATGCAGAACTGAAAAGCCCCGAAAGGCCTGTAAAATGAAGCAAACCCTGTAGGTATCTTATCTGATCTGTTAATGACTTTTACTTGAAGTTTAGCATTCACTGAAGATGAAATGCATATATTAAAGCTTATTGTTCATGTTCGTATCAGAAAATGCAAAACAGTCCCTTCCACCCCTTCATCTAACTCAGACTGAATCCGACTGTGCTGCTTGCCTATAACTCAAAAGGAATATGAATTTTACTGACTGCTGTTAGCAGCAATTTTTCTTGTAAATATTCTGTCTTATTACTTTCTACAGGAATTCACACTGTACTGAGGCCTTTACCTCTGAATACTTACCCCTAGAACAGTGAACAGCAGGGTAATGAAGAACAGGAGAGGTCTCTGTCCCATGCAACACCTGGTAGCCATTAAAAAGAATTGCTCCTGTGCCATCTGACGAACAGTTCTGGAAATCATTTAATAGAAACATTAAATACAATCCCCCAATTCAAACAGGACATTAAAAAAACCAATTAAATTTGTGCTTATCTGCTTAAAGCCATTTTCTAAAAGAGCACATAATGTAATAAATGAGAATACTTTAATTATTCACTACCCATCACACTGTTTCTCCTTGTAGTGAAATTCTAGACACATGAATTTGTATTATAAAACCCGTTGCACAAATCAAATATTTAAAGGTAAACCAAACTTATTGGCACCTAACCACTAAAACCTTGCAACTGTCAGCAAATACTGGATAACACAAATAGGAATTTGCAACTGTAAATAAATTTTTGTGTTTTTATAATCACGCACCAGTTGTGCCTGAAAGACAAAACCAGAACTACTCTAGTATAGCCTCTCTTCTGTATCACTGCAGCAGCTTGCCCAGGGCCTATGAAGCAATACAAATTTACCAGTAGTAAAAATGAGAAAAGATGATCCCCTGAAAAATCAAGTGGCTACAATAAAGGACATTTCCATCCAAGAACTTAACCTAACCAATGGAATAGTATGGGAAAGCATAAGCTTAAGGAAAAAAAAACCAAAACCCAAAATTCAAACTCTATTTTTTGAAGCTGTAAGACTGACTGAGCATTATATCTTGGCCTATGAGGTTACTGCACATGGAAGAATTCTATTTCCTTCAGATTCTTTCATGTTTGGTTAACTGTGCTTCAATGACGCGCAAGAATGTGAGGTCAGAGTGAAGAAGCACTTAGCAGATCACTCCATCCCTGGTACACACGTAAGAAAGCACACAACAAGAAGGACGCATGCAGTGACACTTCTCCAGGATGTTCATTCAGCTTCCAACAATTTGTGGTTCAGGAAGACTACCAAAAGCAGTATTTTATAGCACTCACTGGATAAATCAATGAAAGAACTCTTCAAACTATTTCCAAACTGAAGGTTTACCCTGCTTAAATGTTATGGTCAAGAAATTCTTATACAAGAAACATTGTTCTCTCTCCTCCCTTTGCTACTTCTGAATGTAAAGGTCTCTGTGGTATTCTCCACTCATCATTTATCTCTTCTCAAAGATGAAGTGCCTCAAGCCATTCAGCTGTTCCTCAGATGGAAAGGATTTCAGAACACTGATCTCCCTTGTCATCCTTCTCTGATCTTTGGAAGTTCTACTACACTACACTGCTTTGAGTCACAGAAGACCATGTGGTGGAGAGGGGCTGTTATTGGATCCAATTGCTGAGCTGACATTTTCATAAAACTTCTCATGGAAATTTCTTTTTAATGTGTTCTTCAGCTGCCTGGGACACATCTCAGACAATCCTCAGGTTCATGGACTTAAAAGGCAGAATGAAATCGATAAGGGTGGTATTTTCTTAAAGTGAGAAATGTGACCAAGGCAACGCATACTTCCCACCATTGTCTCTAAGGAATATGCAGTATTTGAACACTAGTATTATATCTTCACAAGGCTGTAACAACCTAAGAGCTCATAAGGAACCATGGGAGGGATGCAGATGCCTCAATGCAGCTAATGCCACGACAGACACCATGACAACAGCACAGAGCCGGCAGCTAGGACATGAACTGCAGGATGATCTCCCACTCACTTGGTTCAACAGCTGGAGAGCAAACACCTCCATTAAGCCAAGCCAAGCCACCTCAATCCCATCCTACTAATACTCCACAACACAGACTCATATTTACCTAACAAAAATCATCCTCTTCAATGGGACTTAGTGCCACTGGCAGTGAGAATCTTTATGACATTTTTATAACCACCACACACACTGCAGCCATCAGTAGAATACTTCTGGGTTTTAAGGATCATTTAGGACTAACTGTTTAGCTAGCTAATGTCGACAAAGCCAGTTGTGTATTCAGGGGTCACCACTACAAAATCTATTACCTTGGAGAATAAGAACTGCTCTAGTGTTTAGTATTAAATATTCTGCAACCTGCTTCTCAATTTATAGGTATGCTACAATGAAACAGCAGGTGTTCCATACAAACTCAACCTCTGAAAGAAAAACAAAACCCACCAATCCTGTTTTTTCCACAATTATCATGTTTGTGAGATCTGAAATCTTATGAATTTTCTTTCCTCACACGTTTATTTTTGCTCACATTGTTCTCTGATTGAGGACAGAAGATCAAGGAACAATTACTGAAAATGGAAGGATATTCAGAATTCCATCTGTTATTTGCTAAACTTTCTCTGTGCTGCAAAATTTGTTTCTGCTTAGTTCCAACTTCACTGCCTTAATTTTCAAAGCTGCCTTCCATTTCTACTCATGTTTATACTACTCTAACCATCATGTAACAAAGAACTTAGTTGCATTCAAAGTGATGGTCATATATAGCGGAAATTTTACAAGCATATGAGAGGGAAGAGCTCAACAGTTAGCTTCTTGTGCTGACAGTACGAACCATTTTTCCATACAAATAATTCAGCTCATTTCCTACACTCGTGGAGAAAGAGAAGAGAGATAAGGAACCAAGCAGCAGTCCACTGCTGACAGAAGCCCTTAAAAATTGTATCTCTTCTGACAAAATAACCAAATCCCCATTCATAAATGCTACTCGTATTTTTAAAGGGCAAAAAGCTAACATACATGGGGAATTAAGCCACTGCTGTTCATACTTGGGCTGACATTCCAACAAAGTAAGTGGAAAGAGAAGGCCCAGTGAGGGGATACATTTAGTCTCTTCCAGTATTTTAGGAGGAAAACTATGCCAAGAAACTATTCACTAGGAATAACAATATGAAATAGCTGAGATTTAAATTCAATCAAAACGCAAATCAGCAAGAAGGGTAAACACTGGAAGGGACTGGCAAAACCATGACGAGTATTCTCATCAGTATATCAAGACTTTAGATTTTGCTAAAAAGACTAACTCTATCACAAATTGTGTGAGATGGAACCTGTACAATGAAATTTAGAGACTAAAATGCTTAAGACTTATAGATTTAGAAGCTCCTAATTTGAACCAGTACTTCAGTTTCTTAGGGAAATATGACCAGAACAGAAAAATCCTTATGAAGAGTATCTGCAGTTTTTGAAGACTGAAAGAGTGGCAATAAGTCATCTTTGATGAAGGTTTGTCATCAGCGGTATCCTGTTTGTAAAAGTAGAATATTGCTATCTTCCTAGTAACTATTTTAATATTTTACATTATGCTGTAAAACAAAGCAGACTAATTATTTTTTGTAACCAATTAAAAGGTAAATGTACATATATTTTGTGTTGTTTGTTTTTTAGAATAAACATTAAAACAGCAAAAAAGGCATTACAGATACAACACTTTTAGAGCATGAAGGATCATTAAATAAGATTCTTAGCAATGAAAGAATATTCCAGTATTTTCTTCTTTCAGTTATTCTTCACAACAAAATCCTAGCCTATGAACCCAAACAAGTGAAAGTGATAGAAAACAAGAAACTTTAAACTCTGACACCTGGTAAACGGTGGCAGAGATTAAAAAAAAAAGTGAGATACCCAGCTGTGATGATAGCTTTCCAGCCAGAATAAAGCAACAAGAATCTCAGTTTCAAATCCACAGCTTAAAGAAAGGTTTTATAACCATTTTGTAAGAGATGTCACAACAGAAGCAGCTCCAGAAGTTTTAATGTTGCAATACTGCCAATAAATAAGCATGGAGATCACGGAGATCTGGTCACTCTTAGACAATAATCTTTAAGTTCCCCAAAGATATTATTTGTGCAAATAAACTTATTTGCAAACTTAAGCCAAGAAACGCTCACTGAACTTAATATGCAAAGAAATACTTCTGTCTGCAAAGTGTAGATACCAAACACTAACTGAAATATAAACAAATCATAGAATAACCAGGTTGGAAGAGACCCACTGGATCATCAAGTCCAATCATTCCCATCAAACACTAAACCATGACCCTTAGCACCTCGTCCACCCGTGCCTTAAACACCTCCAGGGAAGGTGAAACAACCACCTTGATGGGCAGCCTGTTCCAGTGCCCAATGACCCTTTCCGTGAAAAATTTTTTCCTGATGTCCAGCCTAAATCTCCCCTGGCGGAGCTTGTGGCCATTCCCTCTCGTCCTGTCCCCTGTCACTTGGGAGAAGAGACCATTACCCTCCTCTCTACAACCTCCTTTCAGGTAGTTATAGAGAGCAATGAGCAATGCTGGTGAACACTTGAGAAATCACAGAATAACCAGGTTGGAAGAGACTCACCGAATCGTCAAGTCCAACCATTCCCACCAATCCCTAAATCATGCTCCTAAGCACCTCATCTACTCTAACCTTAAACACCTCCAGGGACGGTGACTCAACCACCTCCCTGGGCAGACCGTTCCAATGTCTAACCACCCTCTCCATGAAGAACTTTTTCCTAATCTCAAGCCTAAATCTCCCCTGGCGGAGCTTGAGGCCATTCCCTCTCGTCCTGTCCCCTGTCACTTGGGAGAAGAGGCCAGCACCCTCCTCTCCACAACCTCCCTTCAGGTAGTTGTAGAGAGTAATAAGGTCTCCCCTCAGCCTCCTCTTCTCCAGGCTGAACAACCCCAGCTCTCTCAGCCGCTCCTCATAAGGCCTGTTCTCCAGCCCCTTCACCAGCTTTGTTGCTCTTCTCTGAACTCGCTCCAGAGCCACAACATCCTTCTTGTGGTGAGGGGCCCAGAACTGAACACAGTACTCGAGGTACGGTCTCACCAGTGCCAAGTACAGAGGGAGAATAACCTCCCTGGACCTGCTGGTTACGCTGTTCCTGATGCAGGCCAAGATGCCATTGGCCTTTTTGGCCACCTGGGCACACTGCTGGCTCATGTTCAGTCGGTTGTCAACCAGCACCCCCAGGTCCTTCTCCTTCTGGCAGCTTTCCAGCCAGGCTTCTCCTAGTTTGTACCTCTGCTTAGGGTTGTTGTGCCCCAAGTGCAGGACCCGGCATTTGGCCTTGTTAAACCTCATGCCGTTGGTCTCAGCCCAGCAGTCCAGCCTGTTCAGGTCCCTTTGCAGAGCCTCCTGACCCTCCAGCAGATCCACACTTCCACCCAGCTTGGTGTCATCTGCAAACTTCCTAAGGGAGGACTCAATGCCTCATGTCACTTAACTTCCAAGTACAATGCCAGAAAGTCTGATAACACAATAAAATTTATTGCAAAAATTATCTCCTATTACATATATTTGTACAATTGAGATGATATAAAAGCCACAATCCGATAAATCTCTGAACCCCCATAAAAAAAGAAAATCATAAGGCAGCCATAGCATTTGTCCATGCTATTTGGCTGTACTGGTACTCCAAACTTGACAAGCAGTCAACATGCACTTACTGTCAAAACAGTAATTTGATATCAACTGTTGACAGTTTTAAAAATAAAATTCAGTCAATTCTTACTCATCAGCCTTGAAAGTTACCAAAAATAGTGAAAAGACAGCTTGTTTCGCTTATCATGCAAAATTACAACATACATTTGTCAGTACATTTTGTAAATCTTATCTAACTGAAACAATAATAACAAGCTTCAGTGAAGCCCAAAATTCAACATCCCATATCACAGGTTGCAAACTAATAAAACTTGGGGGATTCTATCAACGCTCCATAGTTTCACCAGCATGTGCAAAGTAGTTTATTGTAAAGACATACTCTGATGATACTATCGATCTTTCTATCATGGTGAACATTCCTGAACATAAGATTTTTCCAATTTGTTTTACCCAGAGGAGTAAAAACCCCAAAACACGGTGCTGGAACTCTGACCCCAGTCATCTTGGACCGCCACAACCTCACTCCATTTAAAAAGTATGAAAGGCTTAGACAACTTTACTAACTTCTGATCTCTGTCATTTCTCAAAAAAAAGTTAAAATATTCATGGAAGTACAGCAGACATCTTTACTAACAATTCAGAGCACTGGAAAATAAGTTTAGTAAGAACACACAAAACCTTTCCAATTGGACAGCTTCTAAAAACACCCAACACCCCCCTTTTACTACACATCACAATTTCAGATGGGCTACAAGTCTCAAGCCACACATCATACAGATGCTGAGTCATGCAGATGCTGCTTAGGGAGAACTGTAGGAACAGCTTAGAAATAACAAGAGCCATGAACTCTACAGCAAGACCAGAGTGCAAATGAACCATGATGCCCTTGGCAGCTCCTGCTGGTTTTCTCTGTCCATCTGTCCCGCAACAGGGCTAAGGTTTCTACCATGATGCTGTTACTGCACCAGGTGACAGCTCCAGTGCAACAGCTCTACGTGAAACACGTAAGTCACATAAAAAGTAGAATTGTACCACTTCAATGCAAGAAAACCACAAGATGCAGTCTTAACTTTGCTCTCTCCTCAAACCGCTAGCACTGTATCTTGTCTTCGCTTACCAGAGAAAGCATAGGAAAGTTCTATACCTAAGTAACTATAACTTAAATATTCTAATGTAGTAAGTATTTAGATTATTTCTCAAAAGTGGAAAGTTACTTATTGTTTTGTTCTAAACAAGTTGTTCCAAAGCAGTCAGTAGCACACTATCAAGCATCCATCCGGCCTGATAATCTCCTCATGAGTACAAAGAAGATGGGACTGATACAGCTACCACTTTAGGGCTGGTACTCAAATAACAGAAATAAATCGCTGAACAATAGATTAAGAAAACTGCTGAAAAATCACCTAAATAAAAACTGACCACTCTGTGTTTAGGCTTTATATTGATTTTTAATTGCAAAATAATACATGTGATTAAAAAAACCCAAACACCACCAAAACTTACTTGCTGTGACAGTGCAATAGCAAATCAATGATAAATGTCTGCCATGCTTTTTCTTTACTGAGTGCATCCAGTGCTGTTGGAATCAATGCAAAACACAGGGTCATCACCTCCAATGCTTCACAGCAAACTTGTTCATCTTCCATGTCTGGTTCATTTCCTGCATTTGTCTGTGAAAATAAACAAGAGAGCGACAAAGTGAGTATAAAAAAATCCTGAGAAATCAAACCAATTCCAATACACAATAAAAATACAAACCACTAACTTGTATACTAAGTGATTATCACTTCAAAGTATTTATGCACTCCACTCAGATGTGATTCAAAACATTATGCCTGAAGTTCCAGTACTGTGCTTCTTAGTGGAGGATTCCAAGAACTTAAGCAATTAGAAGTTAAATAGAAAGCTTGTAGGCAAAAGTTACATCAGTTAGTAAATACTGTTGGGTCTCTTTGTTTGTTTTTGGGGTCTATTTGTTTAGGTTTTTTTAAACTTTTTAACTTGCTTTTCTTCACTACTCAGAACCTGGAGTTTAAAGTTTTGAAAACAGTTACTATTTAAACAGAGAATGGCTGTACAAAGGCTGCAGTGCTGTATAACTCATCAGGAAATCCAGTTTTACAAAGCTTTGATTTTCAGAACTTATTTGATCAAAAGCTTCTTAACACTGCTAGAATTTATTCAGCACTTCACCATTTTTCAGAAACACAAAACAGCCAAAACAAATTTCAAACAGTTGCTGTGGCGACTTTTGAAATATTAAAGGACAACAATCCTGATTGGTAAATAGTCTGTTATTTCCATTAAATGCTCAAATCAAATTAGCTGATTTTGGTGCATATTCCCAAAATAAATAATTTGAGGGGAAAAAAAAGCAAGCCCTCTCCTCCATATAAGCCAAAATGATATGATGTGAAGAGTTTTGAAGACACTGAATCTCAGCAGGTTTGTATCTTAAATCATTAATCACAGCTGCAGATTAGCAACATTAACCAGAGACATCATGTGTTTGTTTTATACATGGAAAGATTATCAAATTAAAGTAGGCAGAAAGAAGGGATTACAATGCAGAAGAGACAACTAAATGTAAACAGGAGCAGAGGACAAAGTATGTTTCAGTACGGCAACAGACACTACTTTGTCTTTGCAAAACAGCTAAAAATCAGAGACAGTCACTACCACTGCAGTGGGAGGATGTGGTAATTCTGACACATCTCAAGATATGAAAGTAAAAGCAGAATGCTTTCAACAAGTTCAGGGTTGCGCTTGCTTTGCACCAAGGCCCTGTTTAGAAAATAAAGTTATTTCTGCATAGGTGGAGAGATGTAATAGAAAGGCAAAGCGCATTTTATACTCATGCAAGCACATCACATTATAAGTCTGACATGGTTGATGCTGGTTGAACAGTTACACAGAAAAGAAGTTGCTTAAGAATTCTTACCTTTTCATAGATTTTACTTATTTCCTCATTTGAGCTGAAAACCAGCTGAACTGACCCACAACCTGATGCCCAAACAATTTTTTGTACTGCCCTAATAACACAGATATCAGGGATGTACTTTGAAGCCTGAAAAAAGAGGAACAGACAAAAGCAACATTAAAAGGCAGCTGCAAATAATATTACAGTGGATTCTAAATTATCACAAATATATTTAAAAACTAAAAAATAATTTGTCCTTAAGTAGAGGGAAAAAACATTGAAAAGCATTTGTACTTCAGTT
>JAUNZM010001306.1:0-155000 GCA_033459285.1 Clamator glandarius
ATTAAAGCCCAATTTCTCAAGTGCCCTGGCATTTGATGTAATCCTTAACCATGAGGCTAACACTCCCCTTAAAATATGTGAGTTAAAATACATGAGTTAAAATACATGAGTTTAAAGCTAAAGCTCATCTACACACATGGGTGCAAACACAACTCTGTTGCGTTGTTACTATCCTGGATGAATAGCAGCTCTTGCACAGGAACTGTGTAAGCTCTGAGAAGACAATCAAGATCTTACCACCACCCCATGCCCCCAACTCTTTTGAATCTGCTAAGCTTTCCCCAGATTCATCTGACATTATAAAGTGCAAGATTTTCTTCTGGTTTTAATCTGATGTAGAAAAGCTCTAAGCTTGCTGCAAATTGGCCTGACTTGTTCAAAGAGAAAGGTATAAAAAGAGGTGAGGGCTATCCCATAATGCTCAGGAACTCACCAGTTTGAGTCTGGGCATCTATACTGCTTGCTAAAGTCTGTACTCCATCTCTCATTGCAAGATGTGGCTGGCTGTATTAAATTTGCCTTGAACATACCTGCAATAATGGACTTAACTGGAAACTAGAGAAGGGGAATAGCTACTTTGAGGACTACTCTGCAGGAGTCTTGGTTTGAGTCAGAGCTGCACTTTTTTTAAAAATAGATGACACATAAATCAGGAGGTAAAATTCTGTTGTCCTAGGGCAGACATATTTATAATTAGACAACAATTGAGTACAGTCTTGGAGAAACTTAAATGTTAATTTAAAATACTGAGTAGTCAAACCCATGTGTGCATAAATAGGCCAATATTGCACAGTTTTCAGCATCAATTTATGGATAATATTTCAGACTCTCTAAGAACTGTTAGAGAAAGAGCCATTATGGACAGCGAGGTCCAAATATACACTGTACAAGTGGCTGAGAAGCATGTCAAAATTCTGTAATGAGTGAAGACTTGTGTTTATAAGACCCTCCAGCTCTGCACATGGTTCTTGGGTCATATTTTTGGTTTGGAAATAGCTTCTTCAGCCCTTCCTGACTCAAGGAAATTGTAACATGATTCACCAGCTCTTGTATACCACATACAGGATCAGAAAGAACTCAGCTTCTGTTTCATGGGAAATGTTATAACACCTGTGCTTCTTGTTACATCTTTTGCCCTTTTGAATTTGAAAGAAGTTTCATTGCCTCTTGGAAGAAGTTATGTGTTTTGTTGCATGTTCATGAAAGTCAAACAATAAAGCTTTCACAAACTTTTTGAAAATGCTTCGTGTTAAGCCCTCAAATTATCTTATTCAAAGGTTCCTACTCACTTTGCTTTTATTCCAGATACAGAAAGATTCTAATTACCTAGTGCCAGGCTGAAGCAAATCACTATCATTTTTTTTCCCTCAGGCTCTTTAATGTGGTCATACTAAGGCTGTCTTTTGTTACTGATGCTTCTTGTCTCCTCCATTTGATAAAATAACTTGGCTCAAGAATAGTTACATTGATGGAAGGAGAGTGGGAGAAATTCCTGTTTGCAAAGTTTGTGTCTACATTAAATTTCACTGTTCTTCCAGTTGTTAAGGATTTGTTTGAGCTGAATTTTTATTGTTTGATTCTCTAGCATCCCATGAAATAATAGTTTTATGCTGTTTTACAGTGGTCAAAGTAGACATGTGCTTATAGGCAAGTAGAATCTTTGCCAAAGGAGATTTTTGTCAAAATAGCTGAAACACATTGATATTAATCTCTCTCTTATAGCTATTAAAAGAGAAGAAAAGTCAAAATATGAACCATACTAGAATGATGTCAACAACTATCTAAAGCAGGTGAGAGAGTTTGTTTCATTCACACATCTCTCTCATTTTGGAAAAACAAACAAACAAACACACAACCCAAAATCCAATAAACCAAATCTAAGTATGTAATTAAACATTATGATACTTCTATGAGTATATTTATTTACAAGCAGAATTTCTAATGCTTCCAGCATCCCAAAATGCAAAAGAGATATAACTTCTGTATCTTGTGTAAAAGAACATCCCATGTGCATGTAAAAGAATGCAACTCTCAGTCTTTCAGCTCCTAGCTATTATGAAAATAACAGAACCACACAAACTATTCTTTACTTGTTTAAAGCCATCAATTTTGTAATGAGGTGAAGTAGTATGGCCAGCTGGGTCCTCAGAAGATATTGGCAAGAAATATTAATACAAGATAAGCACTAAGGAATAAATTAACTGTATTTCTAATTCCAATCAATCTCCATGACTTCAGTTTATGTACTCTTAATATTTAGAGGGGAAAAATCTTGTCCATGCACAGCACGCCTATGCTCATTTTTTATTACTTTTGAGTACCTGTATTATGTGATTCAGAAATAATGAATCTACACAGGATTTTTTCATATATCCTTTAAAAAATTACTAATCAGATATTTACTAAATATATTTTATAAGATATATCATTTCTTTGATAACACTGAGGTAAAATCCTATGGATAAAAAGAGACAAAACCATCTTTTAAATTGAAGTCAGAATTTTATTTACTTCAAGATAATTCATTTCTATCTGGTATTTAAGAAATAAATATTCCTAATTTTACACTTACTAAGAAAAATACTTGAAAAAAATTAAATCTTTTATCTTAAATGTATTTCTACACACATTTGAACAAAGGATTGGCATGCAGGAAGGATGGTAGCTCTACCATTTTGTTCTAGGATCTTAAACTTTGGATTACTTCTTCTACAAGCCAGACAGACCTGCGCTGGTGGTGCTATCGTATCAGCAATATCTGTAAGAGCAAGGTTTTAATTGGCTTCTTTTGTGAGGTTTGTTTGCTGATTTGTACTTTTGCTATAGAATTCATTGAAAAGGATTTTAGTTAATGAATATTAATCACAGAATCATAGAATCATCAGGTTGGAAGAGACGCACCAGATCATCAAGTCCAGCCTTTCCTATCAAACACTAATCGTCTTTAAGTCTTTGCTGCACTATATATGCCTCACATGTTATCTACACTTTCTAAGTAGTAATGTTCCATTTTCCACTTTGAAACTTGTAGGCCTGATTATTGTATTCTTTCTACTGCTCCTCACAGTGAGCAGAAAACGCGTCTCCACAATTGGCTCCCCAGGAACATCAATCACAATACCTGGCCAATGTTAGCCTTTGAAGTACCAACTGGCAATAAAAATCAGTAACTAAATATGAACTCCAGCTAGCAGCTGAGGTCAACACAGCTATTTCCTCATTCCATCTCCTAGTGGGATGGAGGAGAGAAACAGAAGAGTAAAGATGAGAAAAGCGGCTGAGATAAAGATAGATTAATAGGTTAATTGGATACTGCATGCACAAACAAAGTGAAATAAGGAATTCATTCACTGTTTCCCATCAGCAGGTAGATGTGTAGTCCTTTCCAGGTAAGCAGGGCATCACATATAACACTAACTTGGAAAGACAAATATCGTAACTCTCAACTTTCTCCCTTCCTACTTCTTTCTCCTTGCTTTTATTGCTGAGCATGATGTCATATGGTACAGGATATCACTTCCATCAGCTACAGTCAGCTGTGTCCCCTCCCAGCTTCTTGTGTGCCCCTAGTCTACCTGTTCATAGGTCAAGGAGAGAAACAGAAATGCCCTTGACAACATATAAATACTGTTCAACACTGGTGTGTTATCAACATTTCTTGGCTCACAAATCTAAACCACAACATTGTAAGAGCTGCTGTGAAGAAAATAAACTCCACCCCAGCCAAAACTGCTACACTAGAAACAAATCCTCCTTTTTGGTATTGATTTTCAATAAAAACATACATTGCCTTTTAAAATAAAAGGGCCCAAGCCACAAACATCCAAATGCAGACAACCCCAAAATATCTTTAGGATATTATGTTATTTCCCATGCTTATATTGGAGCTAAATACAACCCACTTTTTATCTCTTCTTTATCCAAGACTGAGCTCTGCTTCACCATGCTGAAAAGCTGCTTTGTTGCCTACTTATTACACAAGATCTACACTGCAGCCACATTGTACTATGGTTAAGAATTATTTTGTGTTTGTATATATTGCTGCATCTAGGCTAAATACACAGATTTGGGTCTTACTCTGTTATTCCAATATTCTGCATGGTCCCCTAAAACTATAAGGAACTAAGATCAGAAGAAAACAATGAAAGAACAAGTATAAATGGAATAGCAAACTTTTACAGAGAAATTAGAACAAAAGAAGTTCAAACTGAAGGCATGAATGTCTGAAATGTTTACAAAATAGTCTTTGGAAATGTGGAATATTGAAAGAGTGTTATATTAACTTGATAAATATTTTATGTATATGGAACAGAAGTGGTTTTACTGTCATTAGTAAAAGATGACTCTTTCCAGATCTATGTTCAACAGGTTATTGAATGTTAGTCACTGATTTTTGCAGGTTTTGGTGTGCTTACTTTGAATTACCATGGTGTCTGAATTACATGCCTTGTGGTAGTGCTAGCTGGTTGGTTTGGCTTCAGTCAATGATGACACACATTTGTGTCATGAACTTGGAAGTGCTACATAGCCTTTAGATGGTACTTTGTTTTCCTTTAGTGTATGGATCAGAACTTGTTGTGAGTTTGTAAAGTCCTTACCACAATATTATGCTAGGGTCATTTAAGTCCTTTAGACCATAGCAGATTTCAAGAGTAAACTGAGTTTTTGAAGTCCAGAAGTCTGATCCTAATATATTTTCAAATAATATCTTCCAATGAAGAAAAATCCTAACTTTTGTTCTTTCTTTTTATTTTTTATGTATGAGAGAAGGAAAGGCATTTCTAGACATTTCAGCTTTAAAAAATTACATTCTAGATCCAATAAGGCTGTTGAATATGTAATGAGCTGCTTTTATTGGCAAAGAAAGGCTGATACAATAATAAAGACTTCTGCTGACAGAAGCAAGCTGAATGCATTTTGGGTTCAAAAGCATCCTATTTATAGTCTAGATGCAAAATGATCTCTATTCACTATAGTGTCACATTTGCAGGTTATCATTCTGCTTTCCTCTGAAAGCTAGCTGGCAGATGATTCCTTCAAACTCAACTTATTGCTTTAGTGATAGAAAGGTATACTGCATCCTACTATGGTATCCTTCATTGGAGGACAGAATCAGCTTGTTTAACACACAGGATAGTGTAGAGAAAATTCTCTTAAATATCAGTAAAGCTACATTTTTTGAATCCTTCAGTTTTTTAAATTAAATAACTTAAAATGCCTGCGTCAGTATCATAGCACTATTTTTTCCTCAAAACAAAATATAAATAGAAAATATAAACAAATATAAAATAAAACAAAATAGAATAGAATAAAAATTAAAACCCCCTCAAAATAAAATAAAAATAAAAATTGCCCCAGGTCTTAAAATAAAACTTTGCCACAGGTATGGAGCCTCATACCCCTTTGTGTTTCATTTCCCCATGCACAGTGACAGAATGAAAAAGTACCACTATGTCACACTTCCGAAACTTCTTTGAAGACACTCTTTGACAGTGCAAGTTATATCTATACCTTTTACTACATATTGTGGACATTTTTGCCAATTTGATCCAGTGATATTCTTGAAGTTTGACTGTCTGAAGATGTTAAATTTCAAGGTTTCAAAATGCAAGACTATTTTAGATTTCATAAAAAAAAAAAAAAAAAGCTCATGTTCACATCTGAAACAAAAAGGACTGAGCAATTTCTACGAACATTTTCTGTCCCTTCCTTGACCAATGATGGCTATACTGTTCTTTAGGTCTCATTGGGTACTCTTTTGTTTTGGACACTGATTAGGGATCAATTTCTTTCTATATATCAATACTTTTTCAATAATTTCCTTGCACCTTTACCAGTAGCTCATTTTTGTCCTATGCTGACATAGATGGGAAGAAGTAGGCAGTGGGAAAAGAGATACAAACCACAGATGGAAATCCTCTCTTGCTCTAGACTCAGTACCAAATATCTCATTTTGAGAAGAACACCACAGATTCTAGGAATCTGAGAATTTGGTCCAAGCATTTGCATAATATTGAAAATATGTAAATGTTATTGTGTTCAAAAGTCTGTAGCTATTGTTTTGCTTTGAGATGGGTTAATTTCACATCTCAACAGTGCTTTTTATTTTAATGATCTCAAAGTATGAGACATAAAAATACTTTTTCTTTCTGTGTGCAGGATGCATGAATTAGAATTAGTTTTGTTAAAACCCATGAACTTACAATGTATTAACCCATACATAGCCAAATCTTTTTTGTCAGTATTAATTTTCACACTTTATTTTGGCCCATGCTAGATGCACAGAACAGGCAAATCCAGAGAAGTCAATGTTGACATTAAAGGGCACCATCTAAAACCACTCAGATAGTTAAAGAAACCCTTACATAAGACAGCCTTAAACCACCTTGCACAGACTATGCAAAACAGATTCAAGCCAAAGGCAGCCTGCAAAGCAGTAATTGTGAACTCCACAGAAGTCAGTGGAAAAACATAAATAAGACTCTAAGAATACCAAGGCTTCACATTTACACTGTTATCACCATCTTAATGTGGAAATTAGGCTAAGAACAGTACAAGTTCTTAGAAATCAGTCTAATGTTAATGTCTTTGCACATTCTTCCAGCACAGAGAATTCTTTATTAACATGTACTTAATACTAATCACTAATAGACTGTTTCCTTACTAAGAAAGTAATCTTGGAGACTGAACCTTGCCTTTTTCAAAACAAGTAAACAGAGCAAGACTCTATTCTGTTTCCTTGACTAGATTGCCATATAGCAATTGTCCCTTGTAGCTTGACTCATACACTTGGCAAATTCCTCTCAAACTTTTTCAGTGTTTGAAAACACTTGCACAGTATTTGGATGGCAGCTTCACAGACCTACATTTGCACTCACTGCACATGCACTGCAGAGTAGAAATGAGTCAAAAATCTGTCATGACTGCTTGCCACAATTTCAGTAACTGAATTCTGACGAGTGACTTTTGGATTTACTCCAAAACCTGCCAAAACTGCAGGACTGAAAATTTCACAATTCACCCCAAATAATTGGATATACTATCCTCTTTGGGTTGCCCCTAAGTATGGGCCTAAATCTGTTTTCTCAGTGTAATGATTTATTTTTAAAGCACAAATGGGAACTCTTGGGGCATGTAACATGATAATTTCAATTACATTCAATTACATGAAGCTATAAGATTTTATGCCAAAGAGTTCGCTGATGCTGGCTCAAAAATTTCCTGCAGAAGATGGTACATATTTGCTAACATAAAAGTGCATTTTGCACTGTCCAGCTGCTAGTTAGGAAGATTAATGACTGCTTTGTAGCTCCAATTAAACTCCTTTATCACTAAGAAGGACTAAACAAGCTTTGATTTCAAAAGTGCTGCTTAAGAAAGAAGACCAGGGCTGCATAACACTGACATTTTATTAGAATTCATTTGTAACAAATGGAACTTGTGTCAGCAAAGAATTGATTTTCATACAGACTTTCTTTCGCCACCAATGTAACGAAGTAAGAAAATAAAAAGCACGCCTTTCATTCTGTAAAACATTTATGCGTACTACTAATTAGAGGTAATTGTATCTTTTTTAACAAGCCATTTTACAAGTTATTTGTTTTTTTTTTTAATTTTTCAGTCTAGGCATCCAAAACAAGAGCAAATAACACAATTTTTTATTATCTTTGTAAAGACACTCCAAGCTTGAATGGCAAAGCCACATAATGGATGGTTATGATGAGACCTGTAGCCTTCTGATATCTGTGGAGTATCAGGGCACCAAAAGTAAAAACAAAAAAAAAAGAAGAAATGAAAAGAAAAGAACAAAAAGTATAAAAAAGAAAAATAGCAAAGAATAAAAGGAAAAAAAGCAGTTGCATTTTTTCAAGTAATTGCAAACTTTTTTTTCCTTTATACATGTTCTGTGTCATTCAAATACACACAAGTGGATTTTTATAAGCAGTTTCTTACAGATGAGTTTAAGTTATAACATTATTGGATGTAGAATCAATAGGGCAGTGCATAGTACAAAGGTATATATACAAAGTGCAAATCTCCCTAGGGGGTCACTTTTTCCCCCAGCTGTCCTCTCCAATCTCTAATTGCTCAATTCTTTTTAGGAAAAAAAGAGCTAAATTAAACTTTTACATAAATCATTTTTATATATTTCGTGTTTTTTTTCTTACATTGCAACTAATTACAAAATTAGACATAACTACATATATAAACGTAAATAATAGCACCGTACTAGTTATGCTGATTAAACCAATTTTAAGCTTAGAAATGTATGTCTACATGCAGACAAAGATACTTACAATATAAATTAACTGTAGAATGACTGTATATAAGAATGCAGAAAGTGGAATGCACATCAATGATGCAAAGAGTTATCTTTAGAAACGTTAAAAAAACTAAAAAGGAATATTTAGTTGTACAACAGTTTTCCTCACAAATTGTCTCTTTGTTGTTCTTGTTCCCTCATTTTCTCTGGAGCTTGCAAGACAGTCTGCCAGAAAGAATGCTCTAGGCCCTTCACAGATCTGGCATGCAATAAACTTCCCTAATCTATGTTTGCAAAATTATGCTTTTTTCATTATGTTTTTCTGATCCCTATATGTGATTTGAAGAACATGACTGCACCATAAAACCTGGCACTACAATAATTATTTTAAAATTCAAATCAAGATAGAAGAAGAAAAAAAAATGTAGTACACATTCTTCTCTGGTTCAGATGTAAGTTATAGAATCTCATTCTGAGGTAGCCTTCTCTAGTACTTCTATTCCATATATATATTTTTATTTTTTGTTTTGATTTTTTTTGTGCTTTTCCTCCTCCCTCCCACCCACCCCTCCCCTTTACAAAAGTGCTGAAATACAATGCTAACTAGAGTTTGGTCTTTCTTACTTTTCTTTCTGGTATTGGTGGGAAAAGTGGAAGAAGAAAAAAAGTTGAGGTCACATTGATAAGCCATACCAATACTCTTACTTGAAAGCCCAAAGAAAGATTTTTTTTGATACTGACAATGGCAGAAGTCATGATGGAAAACAGGGTCAATGTAAATGGCATCCTATTAAGAGTCTCAAAAAGTACTTTGTGCTGTTCACAGAACTTTCTTTGTCCCCTGGAAGAAAATCTAGTGTTATTCTCAAATACATCCTGTGGTCTCAGTCTTGCTAGCCTTACATGAACCCTCTCACTGAAAGGAACAGGTTGACTTTAGCAGTCTTTTGACAAGAATGAATGAAGAGGACTTGGCCCAAAATGGAAAAAAAAAAAAAAAGCATGAGTACTGCTAGTGTACTCTTACATTTCTGCAATGATGCAATGGGTTTGAAAAGCGAATGAGAATTTTTGGGCTGGACTCTTATAGGAAATATGGAAAGATAAAGGTCCTTGACTACCTATGTGTTTTGGGTTATCGTTTATTACCATCCATACTTGATTAGAAACTGGAAATGCATACTATTCAAAATTGTCTGATACATGTATTAAAATGTTTGAAAAGAACAACAGAGATATGAACAAGCTAAACTAAATACAATTGAAGGCTAACTTAAATGAATGCTATTCAAAATAGGCATCAAATATAAGGCACTCTAAATGTAAAATCAAAATAAAACCCAGCATCCCCAAACAATGCTGTATGCCACAAAACATTTGATTTCACAGAGCAATGTGTGTTTGGCTTTGCCCTGTTATGTATGATAAATGCAAATTATATAGCACGCACTATAGACAGTATACTATTGAATACAATTTTAAAACATCTTAATACCTAGTATATTACAACATTCTCCCCTCCTAAAGGGATATGCACTGACCTTTCCCACATGCACACCTCATACATGTAATAATATGATTTCTTATTGCACTATAGTGTTACAAATATTGAACTTCACTGGAAGCCTAAATCACATACTTTGTGTGTGTGTGTGTGTGCATATGTGTGTGTGTTCAAGTGGCAACGTGGATAGAAAGATTACTTGGGATAGAGATGATGTTTAAATATCAGTGATGTGCATTCCTCACTTCCCTTCAAAGCAGAAGTTTATGGACCTTGGAAACGCAGATATGATCAATTATTATTTTCATATAATTGCAGTATGCTGAAAAACTTTCTTGACGCTTTGATAGGTATGAAAGAACTGTTATGTTTATGTTTATGTGTATGAATATCTACCTATCTGTACCTCTGTAACTATACAGAGAGTTCGATAAGGGTAGACAGTAATACATACATATACTTACATATATAGAAAGAGAGAGGGTGTGAGTGGGCATGTGCATCTGTGTGCATGTGTGTGTGTGTTAGCAGCATCTTTATACTTTGCGCCTCCCTGTTGATTCTAAAAGAAACCAAAAAGTCCCATTTTCATTTAACTGATTACCATGAATATTTTCTTAAAGAAAAATAAAACAAACAGAACTGTAAAAGTAGTATCTAACAAGACTGTGGTACTGTAGATAAATATAGGACTGCACAAAAATGTGCAAATTTTCAAATTATTTAACATTTCTACAGCACAATATTACAGATAACAGCTCTACACCTTAAAAAAAATCTACAATTTTTAAACAAAAAGATTAACAGTTATGCATCCTTTTCATTAATACACTTGATTGAATGATAAAGTCTTGTTAAAAAAGGAAAAAGTTTACACAGTTAAAAATGAAGCACAGGTCAGCAGTATCTTTACAATACTAAAAAACTAAATCAATGACTTCCTTTTTAAACATTCCCACATTTTCCCTAAAGTGTTACGATGAGCAGTATGATGGGAAGGGGTGATGTTGAAGTAAGGAGTCCGCTTTGTTTGAGAAGCCAGGACCCAATCTTTAAACAAACATCTTGCACTGAACTGCAGTTCTCTCAAAATTCCTCTTTGCAAAATCATGCAATCCTGAACAAGACGGTCATCTTTCTGATTAATTTCCTCTTCCTTTTAACTTCAACCAATATCAAACCCTTGAGGTATCTGTAAATGAGATCCTTCAGACGCCTCAGTGGTCACAATTCTTTTCTTATGGTTAGGTTATTAAACTGTGAATTCTTGGTCCACATGGAATAGGGTATATTTTCTGTTGTTTTTGTTCTATATATCCCCGATAAGTTTGTTTGTTTGTTTGTTTTGTTTTGTTTTGTTTTATATATCCCCAATAATCGCTCCTTAGCTAAGAGTTAAGAAATACTTCTAAAGCACATCATATGGCTCAGAAGCGGCTCTCTGGATCTTCAAGGGCCTTCAATAAAAATCCATGATGGGTTTTTATGTTGCATAGTGATCAAAGCTGCCCAGATATTCCAATGCGGCTCGATAGCAGAACTGGTATTGATCCTGGAGAAAGAAAGATAGAAAACAAAAGCATGAAAAAGCCAGCTTGTTGATTAGTTTCTATTTTCTTTCAGCTAAGAGCGAATATTTTATGGCTGCAGACAAATATACCACAGAGGCATCTGCAGTTCACCAATATTATCTTGCTGACACAACAGAAAACCAGTCTGAGTAACAATAGATCAAGATAAGTTACTCATTTAATGAAACAATATTTTCCACTGAATGAAACTTCTTTTTGTGTACAGACGACATACTCATGTACTGACCATTTCTTATTCTAGATTAACATAAGATCAACATTTATTAATACTGGAGCATACTCAAGCACTTTTCCCCAATGTACTTAATAAGCAGCAAAATACTCGATTAACTTGATAGCAAATACAACATACTAAGTGACAAAATCCATCACAATCTTAACATGGAATGCTGTAAGGAAAACCACCAAGTTAAAAATCACATTAAGGAAGCAAGGTGAGTCCCAACCTTTCAGTAATACAGGCTTTGATGAAAACGTCAAGATATCTTATCCTGTGGCAAGAAAAGGGCCCAAGAAAAAGTACACAGCTAAAGCACCTTATTAGTATGAAAGAGATTGTATTTCATCCAACACTTGGAAGGAGAGGAAAGTTCAGTGTGGTGAGAGTTTATACCTCTGGTGAATCCAGCATTGGTATTTCATGTTATTCTCGCCCTCATGTAGAAGTCCTTTTGCACACTTCTGTAATATTGTGCAGTTATACTATAATGGATCATCTATATAGTCTTTTCTAAGTGCCACTCAGGGTTTAAATATAAAAAAAAAAAATTACTTACAAGAGCCATCCAAAATATCTAGAATGTCTACTTATATATCTAATAGGTCTATGTGGTAACCCCACACGGGTTATACTTGTTAAGATCAGTTAAAAAGGTTTTGGAGACCAGGAAAGTCTTCAGATATTTGCTTCAATGTAGCAGTGTGATCACTAATAGTTCTTTTCTGCTTCCTGTTGGAACAGTGGGAGAATGAATGAGGCAATATGCCTATATTTTAAGTGTATGTGGTCCACATGGAATTTAAGTGCTTTGTTGAATGAGGACTAGATTTCTTGGCAGTTTATGCTACTTAATGAGAGATGTTTCCCATGGAATCCTGACAGAAATGAATCATAGAATCATAGAATAACCAAGTTGGAAGAGGCCCACCGGATCATCGAGTCCAACCATTCCTATCAACACTTCACTTTGAGCTGGAGGATGAAGAGGAGCAAATAGAAATAAGTTAAAGTAGGAGAAAGGACAATGTATTGCCCAGCTGAACTCTGTATTTGTCAGGTAGGCTCCAAGAAGCAGTTCTTCCATATGCTGTAGTTATTTCTTGGAACCAAAATGACAGAAAGCAGTTATTTTTAATTTTTCTTATCCAGAAGAATGATGGTAATAGAAAAGTAATTGAATTAACTTTCCAGTTTGGTCACAGTGATTTACTTGGCTAACTGACAAGATGAAAAGTAAGTATCTTTATTTTTCATGTAAGTTTTTATTTTGCCTTTTAAAAAATAAATCTACCTGGCTTTTATTGAACAAGTTTGGGGTTTTTTTTTTTTTGTGGAAAATGGCAAACTTTGGGGAGACGTTTTAAATTTCACTGGCTGCAATTTAAAGGCCAGTGTCAATCAAATCATATTCAGTAAATGTATCACCTAAAATGTTTCCCTTCTCTTGCCCTTTTGCTTGGTTCTTAATCCATTGGCTCTGACTTAGTTCAAGTCTCTCGTTCAGAAATTTAAGTAGAAATTCAGCATAGCTTGACAACCTTTAAGTATTACTTACGATATGACACAGTTCCAAGCATCCAGGCCCAGGAAATCAGCTGATACTGCTTTTCCCTTTCCTTGCCTGCACAGATATTATTTATACTACAGTTTTCCTAATGCTGAATTTGCAATTATGATTTTCAGGCCAAACAGCCACTTGCTTAGTGACACACTGTCAAGAAAGCAACGAAAATAATAAAGTGGCAGTCTGAAGCCATGAAAAACACTTTGCTTCCTGAACAAAAAAAACAGTGGATCCACTTGAAGAACCAATTTACCTCCTTCCATATTACCACTCATTTCTGCCAGGAAACAAACGTTCAAATACAAATATTTTATGCTTCTTGGAAAATGGTTTTCTTCAACTACCATAATTTAGGATCCACTACTGAAAAGATTATTTTCTTCCCATTCTAAAGTATCTACTGCTATACTAGTAAACAATCCTTGCAATACCTTTGTGGGAGATTTTACATTGTAGTCATATAGTCACTGTATGATTTAAGACATAAATATAAGCACATTTCATATATGCTCTGTCTGTGCATTTTTTGGCTGTGGATATACCCTTTCTGTTCTAGCACCATAGTATATGGACACTGTTTTCCTCACCTCTGTCTGTACCATGGCTGGCCGCTGTGTCCTTAACATTTTGACTGTCTGGAAGATATCCACAACACCTTCATATCTCATTCTTTCCAACACAATACTCAGGGTTATGAATACTCCAGTCCTTCCAACACCCGCACTGTTGCAATAAAAGAAGAAAAAAGAAAGGAAAAGAAGAAATATTTATTGACAGTTAATGCTGAAAGAATTGGCTAACAAATTAGCTGTAGTTACAACACACCATATGAGTACCAATTTGTATATGGAGAAAGGCTCACTAAGCAAAATTCCACAGCAAACTACCACATCACATTTGGAAATATAATTGCTCCTAAGCAAATTTCACATGCTACTAAGTACTTCCTGACTCTCCAGTCTTCATTGCAAAATGACTTGTTTTTTCATCCAGATACACACTAATCAGTGTACGGTGAGAACGTTTGTTGCCAATGACCTATGTTGGAAATTACAAGAGAAAAGGTGCCAAAAGATATTTTACTGCTTGTTTTACTTTAACTCATTCATGTATATGCCCTATTTTGCACATCTTCACTGTGTCAGTTTACCTTCTACTTTGAGTTAGTAGGTGGATTTTCAATTAATATTGAAATTGTTCATACACACTACAATTCAAATAACGGATTCACAAAAATCTTCAGACACAGCTTTTATTCAAGTCTGGCAGTTTAGATCTTTAGCTTTCAAATACTGGTATGTGTATGCCATGTCTAAATTAATCTGAAATGAATTCTTTGAATATATGGCTTGTTTGATCTCTGTTCTATCTTGGGTTGCTGTTATTAGCTAAAACTCTCACAAAGCAATAGAAATTCCTGTAATCAATAGAGCCAATATTTATCAGTTACAACAATTAAAAGATCACCTACTATGAGGATGACTCTTGGAAAAAGAGACTAGTAAATACACAGAAAAAATATTTTCCAAGTCTGAACATTTATGCATGGGAATTCAGCACCTGATCACCTCACTGTTGATTCTAATAACTTCCCAGGATTTTTTCCAGTCAGACGGCCTTAGGAAGCTGAAGATTTATGAGATCTACTCAAGAGGCAGGAGAGTGGAAGGACATGAACAGCACAGAAAGACTGAAGAACTCTGAACATCGATATGGACTATGACAAAGATCCAGTGAATTCACAAGACTGCTGCAAAAATCCAGTGTCTAAATTGTATGGTACTATTTTAGTGTTTGGTCTAATTTAGTGTACTTCTAGGGCTATTAAATATATGTCATTTGGTTTAGCATTTAAAGATATCCAGCAAAGAATCTATGATTTCTAAATATGTATGAGGACTTCTAGCCTCATACATTACTCAAATCTTTATTACTTTAAAGAAACTACTCAGAACTCTCCAGTTCAGCAAAGGAGGAAATTAATTTGTTTTCTTGTGTTCTTGAGAAATAAAAAAAGTATCTGGAGAAGCTACTTAATGAGGAAGACAGACTAATATGGAAAGATTTCAATGTTTGTAAGTCCTAATTAGCCATCAAATCTATTATTTTGGTAAAGTCTGCAGGAAACTGACCCTGTTCCCCTGAAAGTGGCTGCATATTTTAACATCGTGTCAATTCCTATTAGAAGATGCTTAGGATTTCTGAAGTCCATGTGGGTATTAGTAGCATTTTAATGATCAACTGGTTTCTTTCACTGCAAGCTAAAACACAAACTAACTTCTACTACATTTAATGAAGCATTGTGGCATAGATTTTAAATAATTCTGATTTTAGTAAATGGTGAAGGCACAGCTTCATCGTGTGGTATGATTCACCAAAGTTTAAACAGCTAGAAACAAAAGTTAGGGTGCTTTAATGAGTCATGAGGAAGTACTGATGTTTTTGTAACAGAAGCAAGTCTGGTGTTAAAAAGACATGTTTGAATGCCTTCTGTGTAAGGGTGTCATCCTTACTTTCCAGCTAAAAGCTGGAAAAACAAAATTATAAAATCCTAAAGTCAGTTGAAGTGAAAATTTTTCTCCAAGGTGAATAGTCCTTCGCCCTTTTAACTATCTTTTAATTAACTGCCTGATGACATTAGAAATTTTTAAATTGTAAGACAGTGATCTGTTTGTAAAACTGCCAGAGAAAGAAAACATTTCAAAATTGTAGGTCACAGAGGTTTACTGTGTAACAGAGAAAGCAAACTTGTGAAGAATGCATAGAGTGGGAAGAAAACCATAGGGAAGTGACAATAGGGGAGTTGTAATTTTAAAATTTTCCCTGTTCAAGAGAAATCCTTAAAGATCCAACATTGTACAAAGCAGGGGCAGTACTATAATAATTCCACAAAACCTAGGAAATTGCACGTACCCAGGATCTTGTACTTCCTAAAAGAACTAAACTTACTAAATTGCTACAGACATTTCCTTTTCATATGAGTTGACTAACATTGTCAATGTTAATTACCATTATCAACCTCTGAATTATCATTATAATGACAATAAGACCTTTAAAGACCAAACCATAATGAAATATATTGGATTTGACTTTGTTTCTTCCAAAGTCAATGGCAGAAATCTCCATAATTTCAGCATGAAAGATCACATTCCTAAGGAAAGGATGCATAACCTACTGCAAGCAATATTTAATTGCAATCACCAGTGGACAAGTTTGCAGGGTACAGAGAACTTAGAAAAATATCATCACTTTGCTTTGTTATGTATGTCTGCATAAAGGCATAAATATTGCTTATTACTCCTCTGCACTCAAAACTCATTAATGTCAGGAAGAATAAGGCTTGCTCTTATCATAGTTGTCCTTCATTTTCCCTTTCCACATGAATCTCAAATGGTACTTTGCAATGCTTTTCTCCTTAGCAGGTCATAAAAAATGTTAGGCTCACAAAAAAAAAGTAGGATTCAAATAGTCAAATACATTTATTTTGTTTGTCTTTCAGATTAGGTGAGCACAAGAAACTCTGTTAAAACACACTGGTATTTTAACCACTTCTGGATGCTCCTGACTTTCAAAGGACAAGAATCTCTGTCCCCCTGTGCATTCATATCCTCTAGTAAACCTATTAAGTTTGCCTTCATGCGAGTATTGGGGCATTATTTGGCTTGTAGGAAGGACTTGGAACCTGTATCAGTATTTTGCATCTCTGTTATATAAATAATAACATTTCATCCAACAAAAATAATCTAATGCTGCAAAAAATGAGTATCTAAAATCCTAATGGAATTTATAGAAAGCAATTTATTAAATAAAACATAAAGATATTATTTTGGGCCATCTGCTATAAACTCTAGAATAAAGTAGAGAAAATACATAAAAAATGCCAGAATATTAAAAAAAGCCCACCCTGGATTATTCCTACAAACTCTGCAAGCTGTTTTCATCTGAATATCAATTGTAAAGCTATTGAGGGCAGTCATCACATCAAAAAATGGGCATTACCTTCTGGTTAGAACTCACCAATCTAAATCTTAATGATTTTTTAGAGGACAAGTTCTTAAACACTGCTTTCTATTCCATTTGCTTTCTTGAGATAGCTACCATATTTATTTCTCTCATCTTGCTTGCTACTTATGTGCCACTGAGCTGTGACTAACTTGTTTACAGCTAATAATCCCCAACAATGTAACAGCCTTGCTTTTAATCATCAGCGGGAAAAAAAAAAATCAGATACAGAAGCCTGTGATAAGACTTTCCCTCCCACCTTCTGTGTGTAGCATTGACCAGATTACTTTTACCCTGCATTAGAGACAGTATTAAGTAAGGAAAAAATCACGTGCTACCACATATTTCAGAAGAATCTTTTCTGTGTAAATGGGATATCACAGAACAGTTTCTATTTTGTAAAGCATCCTATGTTTTCCTTTTAAGATCTTGCATTTGCTTATGTTTTCTGATAGTTCACCTATGAAATTCCATTTACATATACATCCTCACTGCAATCAGCAACTAACTTTAGAAAAAAACAAATCTGCATATGAGTTGTTTTAAGGCTTTGTTTACTTACCTGCAGTGAACAGAAATTGGTCCATCCTGACCAAACTGCTCTTTTGTTTTATGCACTTGGCCTATGAAGTCAATAAATCCTTCTCCAGACTTTGGCACTCCTTGTTCTGGCCAGTCAGTGAACTGGAACTGTCTCACTGTTCGGGACTGGCCATCCTTTAACAAAAGACACAAATAATGTATCCCAGAAGTACATTCAAGTGGCTGGAAGTCAGCCAGCCAACAACCAGAAAGACAATCACAAAACAAAGACATTGAGAAGAAGGGGGGAACAGCTAAGATCATGTTATCAGAGAGTCTTTCAATTGAAGTACTGGCCAGTGCTTTTGGACATATTGGCCCAGAAGTTCTATTTCATTTAACAGCATTGTATAGATTTCCTTCTGCACTTGAGAGGAGAGTTTTCTGACATTTTGCTTGTGTAAAAAGTGTGTCTCAGGCTAAAGATATAATCTCACCAGGTTGTAAGATCCTTTTTTTTTTTTTTTGATAAGTAACATTTTGAATCCTGTGGATTGCCAACTTATTTTAATATAGAACAGATAGATAGAATAAGGTCATCCAATCTGACTATCCATTTCCTAGATATGCTAATCTACCACATGGCAGGGATATCTTCACTGATAAGACTTGTTTAGTTACTGCTGTCTTTATAGATGATATCTTTCACACTATACTGCTTTCTATGAGAAAGACATTTGCCTGGAAGAAGATGAGTCAAGAGAAGACAATTGTTTACAAAATATGAACTTCCATTTGGTCACTATTATTTCATTCATTAACAGCTAGGACTCAGTCAAAAACAGAGAAGAGGGACTTCCTCACACAAAACAAGTTGGCTGAAGCTGTTCAGTGTTGGTTAGGAAAATTAACAGGACTATTTAAAGCTGAAGAATACTGCAGTGTGGTTATTTTTATAATTAAGCCACTGCAAGTATTAAATGCTACCTTCTGTTGTATGCCCATCTAATACATTAATGCTCAAGACACATAAACAGGAAAAATACAATACAAATGGATGAAATAAATTTGTTATGAATTTTCAAACGCTATTCTTGATGATTTTGATACTGTCAGCCTGCACAGTTTACATGTTTACAAGCATGGACATAAGAGCATAGGCATATGAGCTACTGATGTGAACCAGTGCCTCTGAACATGTTGTTGTTTCCTAAGCACCTACCCACCATGCCTTCAAACTGTTTTTCTGCTTGAAATCTTTATGGGAGATCCCTTCAAAAATCGACAAGTTATACTGAAGGCAAGAACTGAGTGTGTGTGCCAGCTGCTGCTCCATGAGAGGACACATACACTTCTTTGACTTACAACTCTTACAGTCCCACTAGGCCACTGTGACAATCTAGTAGTCTTTTTCTGTTGAACATTTTTGCCTACTTAAAAAAAAAACAAACTGTTTGAAAATATTTACCTAATTCTGCTTCTTGCAGCCAACAACACAAAGAACTAAATATTTCCTACCAAAATGACATTTTGTTAATACAGACTTCTCTTATAATGGTCTTTGTGATCCCAATTTCGTCCAAGAAGACAAAATGAAATTGCACCCTTCAGACACCCTTAGGCACATGACATTAATTAATCAAGAAGAGAAAACATTAGGTTGCTTCCACCTCCTGCAAATAACCTCCCACTCCTCAAAGTAAAGAAAGAAAACTTAAGTCTGGTTCGCTTGCAACATGTTGATTAAGACAAAAGCCCTTCAGCAATTTCTGGCCCTGAAAGAAATTACTCTAGAAATATAGAAACTTTTTAGGAGTGGAAAATATAAGAAAGACTTCACTTTACTTAAGTCTAGGCTTTCACTGGGAACAACACAAATTTCTATGTGCAAAAGGAATTTGATATTAAACACTTGTTTTTTGACTGTGTCTAAATCAACTGTGGTTATATATTTTATGCTTGTAATAACTTAATAATCCAATGCAAGTCTGTTAAAATTACTCTGATTTAGTTTTAATGGCAGTAACTTCTGTTATTTAATGCTGTTTAATGAGAACAGTAATAAAGTTAGTTAGCCTGATGTTAGACTAGCATTAAATTGTATTGCGAAGTGATCTTCAATTTCTTACACAGTTCCTGCTGCTACATTATAAACAGTTCTGCTTCCTTTTAATGAGATGCCTGTCAAGAGCAGACCAAATAAAAATGCCAAATTTTATTAAAATCTTTCAAATATTCTGACAGTTGTTTATCAAAATATGAACTTTCAGATCAACGCATGGAGTGAAGAGCTTTTAATATATCATGCTATTGATTGGATGACCATTTGGACTTCTTCTTGCTCTTCACATGGGATATTAAATTGTCTTTTGATGAGGATGTAGAATTTATAATATTTCCTGACAGTCATCACTAAGAGTTTAGCCTTAAATGAATCGGCCTCAGCACATTGACCTCTGGAGTTTACAGAGAAAGTGAGCATAAACCAATCAGAAGCAGTAGACTGAAACAGTTACAGAGGTTACTTTCAGAAACATCAGGGAGTTCCACCCTAGACACTTGCTGCTGACACACACAGAGTCATCAATGAGTTTCTCTTCATGTCCCTGGGGAATAGAATCATAGAATCATAGAATAACCAGGTTGGAAGAGACCCACCAGATCATTGAGTCCAACCACTCCTATTAACCACTAAACCATGCCCCTTAGCACCTCGTCCACCCGTACCTTGAACACCTCCAGAGTAGATTAATCAACCACCTACCTGGGCAGCCTCTTCCAGTGCCCAATGACCCATTCTGTGAAAAATTTTTTCCTAATGTCCAGCCTAAATCTCCCCTGACGGAGCTTGAGGCCATTCCCTCTTGTCCTGTCACCTGTCACTTGCGAGAAGAGGCCAGCACCCTCCTCTCTATGACCTCCCTTCAGGTAGTTATAGAGAGCAATGAGGTCTCCTCTCAGCCTCCTCTTCTCCAGGCTAAACAACCCCAGCTCTCTCAGCTGCCCCTCATAAGGCCTGTTCTCCAGCCCCTTCAACAGCTTTGCCGCTCTTCTCTGGACTCGCTCCAGAGCCTCAACATCCTTCTTGTGGTGAGGGACCCAGAACTGAACACAGTACTCGAGGTGCAGTTGCACCAGTACTGAGTACAGAGAGAGAATAACCTCCCTTGACCTGCTGGCCACGCCATTTCTGATACAAGCCAAGATGCCATTGGCCTTCTTGGCCACCTAGGCACACTGCCGGCTCATGTTCAGTCGTCTGTCAAAACCAACACCTCCAGGTTCTTCTCCTCCAGGCAGCTTTCTAGACAGACTTCTCCTAGTCTGTAGCACTGCACAGGGTTGTTGTGACCCAAGTACAGGACCCGGCATTTGGCCGTGTTAAACCACATGCCATTGGACTCTGCTTAGCGGTCCAGCCTGTTCAGATCCCTTTGCAGAGCCTCCCGACCCTCTAGCAGATCAACAATTCCATCCAGTTTAGTGTTGTCTGCAAACTTGCTAAGGGAGCACTCAATGCCTTCATCCAGGTCATTGAGAAAGACATTGAACAGGGCTGGACCCAGCACTGAGCCCTGCTTTGCCAGAGAATTGATGAAATTCTAACATTACAGATAGGTTTGGAGATAAAGAGGGAGAGAGGATGGTTACAATCACTGCAGCATTTACTCTTTGAATACAGCAATTCAGTTAGATGTTCTCAATTACTGTGTGTAATCACAATGAAAGCCTGGCTACAGGAGAATTATAGCGTACAGTTTGGTAAGTAGTCTCTACCATATCCAGTAAATTTGGAAGGAATAATAATTTCCTAAAACATCTTAAAAATTTAGGAAGCTTGTCAGTGCATTGTTTAACAAAATTTGGACCATGAAGGTAAAGAGATTTTTAAAATTTAAGAAGCTATGACATGTGATGGTCAAATGGCACAACAAGGTGCATGTATCCTTGGCATTTTTTAAAAAAGAAGTATATTAATATGAGGTCCAATAAATTAAATTATTAGACACTTTCAGATTTTTTACTGCTTTGCTAGATTTAACTAAATAAACTTTCATAAATACCCTAGCTTTTAAAAATAGATATAATAATATAATATTTATAGACACTTCACTGTATGGCTTTTTGTTATTATAGTTAGTTTGTGACCAGAGTCTGGTGAGCAATGCCAAATAAGAACCCTTCCAGCTTGAGATGGAATAGATAATGAATGATCTATGAATAGTATCAGGACAGTTGTAGTGAAATTGTCTTTGACTGTCTATGTTTACAAATGGTTAAAGAGTGATGCTAGGAGCTGGTTCCTCTCCACTTTTGTTAAGCACAAATAGGTTAGAGAAGCTACAAGTCACATGAGCCTTATTATTTATAAGATTTGTCAGATTTGTAATAGAATGAAAATCAGATCCAGCGTCTACAGTTTAATTTCAAAAACACACACCCAAGTCTTACTTGAGAAATTAAAACGTTCCTATGATGACTTGCTTAGTGGCAATACTGTCTAGTTAATTGTCAGAAGTACCTAATTTTACCTGAAGCTAATATTAAAAGCAGCAGTCTGGCTAACTACAAGGAAATCTAATACTTCTGATGCTCACTGGCAACTTTGAGTAATCGGTCCTGTTATTTCTGGTCAATTTATCATGCTTGAACAAACAGAATTCCGTGGCATTTACAGAAACAGAGGCTGTCAGTAATTTTTTCTGTTGTGCAGACTGAAGTGCTAGAAATCAGAAGTCTGAGAAATGCTGAATATATATTTAAAGTTTCTGTACATTTGATTATATTAGTGTTCAGTTTTGGATGGAGGAATTCAGATAAGAAATGAAGTATGAAAATCAGGATGGTAAGGTCAAAGCCACATATTTATACTCTGAAGACATACAAGAATGCTGAAAACATCCAATGTCAATGATTAAACTATAATGTGCAAAGCTTGTCAAGTTTTTCTTACAAGTGCTATTTTATGAATGCTTTGTATTTTTTACATCTCAGTGTATTAACTTTTGCATTCACTGAGCCTAGAATGTGATGCAAAAGAACCTATTTACAGCTGTAAGTGATGAACATTGTGCCAGGGAGACTGATTAAGGAGAAATGAGGGAAAAAAAGAGAAAACAGTCCTCCAATCCTCTAATGTATTTTGGCACTAATAGTTATTCAGAACTTCACAAATCGTGCTACCCAGATGTTAGAACTGGATGAAGTAAATTATTCTTATACAAACATAACATTTATTTAATAATAACTTCTTCTGCTTTTTGTTTATAGCTTGTAGAAACTACACATCTAGGGTTTTTCTAATAATGACAACTTCTTTTTAAAAAGAGGAAAAGAAAAAAATGACATTTTTAAAAAACTTATGCGAATTAGTGTAATACTACGTTAACATACCCTTGCATCCGTAACCTTGAATTCTCGCAGAATATACTGTGGCATGTTGTACTCTGCCATTGGATCTACTACAAAATACTGATACCTGGCGGAGCGCTCTGCAGGCCAGTACTGGTGGCATTTTTCCTACAAAATAACAAAACATAATACATTTCCTATTACTCAAGTCCACTACTATAAACTGGTATAAAATGTTTTTCACTCAGATAAGTGTAATACTAATGGAAAGTGTCATTAGTGAAAGGAACGTGAACTGTTGGTCTTGCTGTGAACATGAAGTTCCATACCTAAAATAAAGATACACCCTCAATATTCCATCACAAAGTGTTTCCCTATAGTCACTCTGCATCTGTACTCATTTATAACTCTGCACAGGTCTGTTATTTATCAGCAACAAGAACTGTCCCTAGCCTAACCTTCAGTACAGGATGGGATTTCATCTTAAGACCACCTTCAATTTTCTTTATTTTTCCCTGTTGATGCAATTCATAGAATCACCACAGAATCACAGAATGATCTGAGTTGGATCATCAGGTTGCAACACATCTGGCATGGCAGGGACACCTTTAAGTTGCTTAAAGCCTCATCCAACTTGACCTTGAACACCCTCACAGATGGAGCATTTAAAATTTCTCTGGGAAGCTGGTCGAGTGCCTCATCACCCACAGAATAAAAACTTTCTTAATACTTAATCTAAATCTATCCTTGTTCAGCACAAAACTGTTACCCTTTGTCCTATCACTACATGCTCTGATAAAGCGCTCATTTCCAGCTCTTCTGTAGGCCTCCCCTTAAGTACCCGAAGACTGCTGTAAGGTCTCCCTAGAGCCTTCTCTCCTCTAGGCTAAATAAGCCAAATTTTCTCAGCTTGTGCTCATGCTCTGGCCCTCTGATCATCTTGGTGGCCTTCCTCTGGACTAGCATGTTCTTTCCATACTGATGACTTCAGAATTGAATGCAGTACTCCAGTTGAGGTCCCATGAGAGAAGAGTGGAGGGGGAGAAACACCTCCCTTGACCTCCTGGTCACGCTTCTTTTGATGTAGTTCAGGGTAAGGTTGGCTTTCTGGACAGCAAGTGCATACTGTTGGCTCATGTTGAGATTCTCACCTACCAACACCCCCAAGTCCTTCTCTTCAGGGATGCTTTCAATCTATTCTCTGCCCAGTCTATATCTGTGCTTGGGATTGCCCCAACCCAGCTACAGGACTTGGCCTTGTTGAACTTCACGAGGATTGCACAGGCCCACCTCTCAAGACTTTCCAGGTCCCTCTTGGATGGCATCTCTTCCCTCCAGGGTGCTGACAGTGCCACACAGCTTAGTGTCATTGCAAACTTGCTGAGGTTGCACTCAATGCCACTGCGTATGTCTCCAAAAAATATCTCTAGGTCACAGTCAACACTCTGCTTATGCATCTACAAGCCAAGTACTGAATCATCCCTATTCCTCAAATAGATCACCTGACTCAGATTTCACATATTACATATCAACTTCATCTCCTTGTAATTCTGTCCAGATAGTAAACTATATTGTTTTGTTACACAAAAAAAGCACTTGTATGAGTTTAGAATTGTAAACTGGGCCTGAAACTCTAAAGTTCAGTGCTATGAGTACACAGAAGACATTAAGATGACAAAAATACTTTTTTTAACATAATACTTTATTTCAACATTGTTAAAAATAGATGCTAAAAAGGAGAGGTTTCCAAATAAGAAATTATTGCTGTTCAATAGACAGAAATGTTCTCCTGGCGTACTTCGGAATATCAACATACAAAATCAGTTGCTGAATCTCAGTGTGACCCATGACAAAATGTCATGTCTACCTTGCTTACTGCAATACATCTAGGATTGGTAAAACTTTAACTTCAACAACTCTACCGGTATTTCAAAAGGAGAAGGAACCTAAATCCTCAACTTTATCTTTAGACATTTGCATAAGAATGAAATAATTTAATAAAAAATAATTATAACAATCATTTTAGTAAAGAAATGTTAGCAACACTACTTACTCTGCCCATTTCTCGTAGCTTAGTGAGCATGACCACAATTGTAGAATTATGCTCCCAAAGCATTCTCCAGAAGTCTTCAGTTGTTTCTGCTAAAGGACCCTGGGTAGCTATATAAGCTTTTTGTTGTCTATGTTGAATAAGAGTAAATCAAGAAAAATATTTTAGTCACAAAAGTGAATTGATTCAAGTTCTTTGTTTATATGTAAACATTATTTAGAGGAAAAAAAATATATAGTATTAATAATAAGCACATTAAAACCTTATTATGATTTTTAATCAAACTATGTCTTCTTATTTTTAGAAATTTGTGAGGGAAATAAATCTATTAATATTATGATATATGTCTTTATCACTATTAGTTAAACTTTAATGCTACTCTAATAGCTCAATTTTGTGTGCTGTAAAAGGCACTTAAGAAACAGTTGCGCTGGTTCATTTTGTAGAAATAACTGTCTAACAATCAATTAAGTTTAGGAATTACAGCATCAAGTATTTTCTTTATGAAGTACTTCTCAACAATGACGACTCCAGCAAAAGTAGGGCAGGAGGAGGATCCAGGAATGGAGTGCACTGCATTTCCTGGTCTTAATATCTTGCTAGAGGAAGCTACCACCAAGCTGTTAAAAGCTTCTGGATCAGGAGGTCATATATGATGACCAGTTCATGTTCTTTCTTCTTTCAGTGAACAAAACCTACTTTTTGGTGACAGTGGAGATGAAAATTATTTCCAATTATGAGCAGAGGCTCAGAAAATTATCTTTTTGGGTCTGGATACTCAGATACACCTAAACTGCATTAGGAAAACTATACCATGCCTTCATGCCTTTTTCTACCAGCTGTGTAGGTCAGCTGAGGGTATATTGCTCTCTGCTGTCATGAAGATGCTGTTGGGCTACACATCTGTTTATGTATAAAATGCTTTTTGATGGCTACTTCTGGTTTTAAACAGTGTTCCAAAATCACAGGTTATCACCTTGACACAGGGGGTGTATCTCTTGTCTGTTATATCTCTGTATCTTATTAAGTGGAATAGCTGTGAAGAAATAGAGGTTCCAAATCAGGAATGTGCTTAAAATCTCAGTAACTTCCAGCACGTAAAACAGACTGGGTTTAATGGTAAGCAAAATTATGTTTTAAGACTCTATGTCATTTGCAGAATTTTCCTATATTGGATGGGTGAAGATCTAAACACGTCATGCACAGACTATAAGCAATAGTAAATTTCAATACTAAATTTTGTTGTTTTCAATGTAATTAGAGAAATAATTTTGTGAACCTTTAAAAACAGTCCAACATTATTACCTGTATCCATCAATGAAACTGGCATTAATATAATCAGAGCCTTCTACTCCTCGGATTGGCTGAAGGCTTACCCTTGTAGACTCATATGGCATAATATTGACAAGGCGATTTTTGAATTTATTACATGGAAGATTGGCACTGATGAATCTTGAAGTGTGAGCTTTGGAACTCGCAAGACGCTGTTGGAAATAAATTAAAAGAATTAAGGTCAGGTATAATAAAATCAAATGACAATATCAGATTTGATGCTTTCTGCTCATTATCTGCTAATGAATAATTTCAGTGTCAAATGCTTACTTTTCCAAATTTCATTGTATTACCTAAATATTTGTAAAGCTTCTTTTAACACCTTATGGAACTTTAATGTCTGCTCCATAAATGCATATGGACAAATTTGAATATTAAACTGTTACAAGAACACACATTTAAAAATATTGAAACAAAAAGGGAACAGCAAGGTTAAAACAATCTCACTGAATGGTTCCTTTTTGGACATCAATCAAGGACAGAATTTTACAAAGGATAGTTTTCCTAATTTAAAATTTTAGCATGCTAATGACTTATCTTTTGATTAGTGGAAACAACTGCAGGAGGACAGAGCAGCATTAAGTGTAAAATCATTGGCTTTTGTTTCCCCGCAATAGAAAATCCCAGTACCTTAAATTCCAGCTCCATTCCTGTGACATTCTCTCCTGTTTCTATCTGTGTCAGCTTCTGGATATATGCATACAGGTTTCTGGCTGGCACTTCGGTATTTCCACATGTCACTGCTTCCAGCAGTGCATCATGGATAAAGATGTATTGGTCCTCCGTTTGAACCATGTAATTCCTCTGTGCTCTCATTAGAGTTACGTGGCCATAAATATCCACAGTCTTTTCATGCTTTATTCTCTCTAACATGGCATCTATCACAATGAAACAGCCAGTCCTGCCGACTCCAGCACTAAAAGAAATGAATACAGGAGGGAAAATATGAAGTTCTATTTCATGCATTACTTTTATGCACTTCATGTGCATACTTTTATGTGCATTCAAGTTTTAAAGTTTCGTAACACTGATTTGAAGAGCACATTTTTCTGAATACGAACATCAGCTTTTATGAAAGAGGTTGGTACCCTAGAATAAGTAAACTCCTTTAACACCCATTACAAACAACTGAGAATGTGGAATGCTTTTATATAAGATCTTTGCATCTTGCAGTTTCAAGTTTGACTATAATAGAAACACATTGAAACATGTTCTATATATATATGTTCTTAAAAATGGAAATTACTGGAGATGATGAATCCTCTAAAAATCCAAGCTTTGTAGCATGATTTCTAATTCATCAAACACGCTATTTTGTTTACAGACATGAATTTATTGGCAAATAATAATGCAACATAAAATCAGTCTTATACATTTCAATTATGCTTTGGAGGTAGACTTTCTATCCTTCCCCTAACTATGTCAATGGGGCTCTTATTAATACAGTTTGTTCTGTCTTCTGCTTTTTCCCATAGCCAGACCATACTGCTATTCTTTGCAATGCAGAGCAATGCCCAGTTTCACGTGCAAGCTGAAGGCTGGGGAAATCCCCAGCTGGTCACTTAAATGTCTTGCATCTCTAGGATAAAGTAAGAAAGATCTGGAACAGCCAGTGTGTGGACAAAGAGGCCCAGTTATCACATTATTTCAAAGGATGGATGATAAAAGGACTAAAATATGCTTAAAGATGTAGTTTGAAATGACAGCATTGAATTTATGTCCAGACTGGGTAAGTAAAATTTATCAGACAGAGGAAAGCTAGTGCTCCCTCACTGGTTCTGAGTTAAGCCAGTTGTTGGTTTTAGGCAGTAGCTCAAGCGAAGTCACATCAGTCCTGTTGAGGCTAAAGAAACTACTGCTTCTTAGCTTTTTGCATAGTAGGGTATTCCTCAGGATCAAATTTGAGCTAGGAAGTTGCTTTCCCCTCTTTGGTGGGACTTGAGGGTAAAAGAAGACATGGGTCAGCTACTGTGAGCTTAGCACAGGAATAAAACTCATGAAATATTCAGCTGGAGACAAGAGAAATAACCCTATCTCAGTAACTTATTTAGTTAACAGCAGTTCATTTTCCTGATACCAGCTGTCAAAATATGCCAAACATTCAAGGATTTTCAGTCATTCCCTCTCTGTCTTAAAGGTGTTGTTTGCTACATGCATGGACCACCTTAAATAACTCCTAAGAACAATGTTATGCAATCCGGAAAGGAAACAGATACTTACAGTTCTCACCTCAATATGATTACTATTAGTCATACACACTCCTTTATTACACATTTTGCATAACTAAACAGGAATGATGTAGAAAGAATGTGTAAAAGACTACAGAAAACACAAGACCACAAAAGACACTTAAGGTCTGAATATGCAACTTGTGTGGTATATGGAGCCATATTTCCTAAAAGCCTTGACAGAAATTCTTTTATGGAGATGTTTGGACACCAACCATGCATAATCAAATCTTCAGATGGATGACTGGCTTTTTTCAGCCATGTGTATGACTGAACGATATGAAGTTCTGTTTCAACAGTTTACATACATGCTATAGGTATGTAAGCACACATGTAAAACAGAATGGATTTTGTATATAATTTTTATATCCAGGATCACATCATGTCTGTGACAATAAATGACAGATTCTGGTCGTCTAAATGCTTAACTGTTTTCAGTTAGCAACAAGAAATGAAGTACTAAGTATACTAAGCAGCAGTTTATAAATCCTCAAGACATTTACACTGTCTCAAGAAAACCACAAACTCTCATTTTTTCAAAAAGAGATAGAAAGAAAGAAAAATAATTACAACCTAGCTTCTATAGGGTAATAATATAAACCCTATATTCTTGTTACAGTTTCTATATTTTAATAAGATAGTCCATCCAGAAATTGATAATTAAGAGTTTATATCTTGCATGATGCTTTAAGAATTTTTTGCCAGTTACTAGCAAACTGCATTTACTTACAACCAAATCAGAGAGAAGTACAGAGCAGAAAGATGTTTTAGCCTCTCATGAAGTAAGTTTGTTTCTAAGAATCCACATTTTTATATTATTAAATACATATTCTTGCCATGAGCTATTATTTTCAGAAGCAGAACCCCTTCAAACAGCTGAGAACTTCTGCTAACAGACCAAATGCATCAATCTCAGCTTTCTTAGATGCCGTTCTAACAGGAATTAATCAATATTATGAGTCTAAGAAAACTTGCCATTAAATCAATAATATTGATCAATGGGAGTTGTAGAGAAAGAAAACAGAGAAACAAATGAAATTATGGCTATCTTAGCTAAATGGGAGTTCATTTACCTTGTATAATGAAAGCTCTGCATTCCAGGAAGCCTTAATGACTTTAACAACAGGAATAATCATGGAGGAAAGCTCAAGAAATCGACTTGCTCTTGCTTTTTTTTTTTCTTTTTTTAATTGCAAAGAAATCACTGCAAATGGCACACATTTGTATGTCAGATTGTATTATATAAAATTTTAAACCATACCTTAAATGATATCTGTTCACATTCAGTTTTTATCAGCCTAACAAGTTCTGACCAAGTGAGAAATAAGAAGGTTTGACAGTGCAGATGTTCTTAGTAGCTTAGAATATGATTCTCTTTCCTATCATGTATTAATGAATTAATGTTCCAAGACCATGTTTATCAGTGGATATGCCATTTTAGAGATCAAACATTAAAAGGTTCACTGGTGCCTACAAAACACAACTGCAAAATTCTAACCCAGTTAAAATCTTGCCCTTTCAGCTGGAATGAGCAGTTTCCAGTTTTTCTCTTCTTGTCTTGTATTATTATTTATATATTTATTCTTTCTGTGAGCAAACTTACAAAGGAATAGCTATTAGCATACTGAACCATAGAATAAATTTGCTGATTTATAGGTTTATGCAGAGGTTGTGAAGATCATGATACCAGGCCAAAATACATTACTATGCATGACTGTTTTCATTATAAGGATGGAGGGGCTGACACACTACATCTATTGAGGCATTTAGCTCTGTTGGCTCCTGTCACACTCTCCGGATCATTTTATCCAGCAAGTTATTTTACTGCCTTAAAGTGTTCAGGACATTCCAGCTCTGTCAGTTATAAATGAGCCACATGTCTATGAGACTACCCTTTTGATTTCTAGGTAAAAATGGAACCACTGGAACGAACATTTTAATTCCCTCCCTCTTTGCCCCTGTGTGCCTCTAACTCAAAACTCCTGTAGCGTCCTACACAAAGGCAAGAAACTATCCTATCTTTATCCTCTATTTCTCCTTGTCTGCTGTCATACAGACTTCTTAATATGGGACTGATACACTGCTGGTATGCCATGCAGTTCAAATCCTCACTGATATGCCACTAGAATGTCAGAAAAATATTCCTAGTCTCCTCCTGTTAACAATGATAATTCAGCTAATGAGAATAATTTAAAACTCAATCCTACATGTATTATTGAGTTTCTTGCCCTTTTGGTTTGCATCTTTTGGTGTTATCGTTAAACTTAGAATTTTTCAAAAAAAGTATTCTATCATTTCAACTAGTCAAAGATACTGTTGTGTTTACAAGCTGAAAACCTAAGCAATCTATTAAATAGGCATGCCAAATAGGTAATTATTATTGCTTCAAATATTATCATTTATCCTATTATAACATTTGTTTTCAATTTCTAATAACATGACTGACTCAGTCCCATGGGCTGAAACATACTTAATGCCCTATGTTTCTATACAGCTGCAATTCACCAAAAGAAAAATTAGGAGGCATAAGGGGGCATTCCACATTAAAATCACTGTATGAATGTGTTAAAGGTTGGATTTTGTGATTAATTCATAGCTATTTAAATGATGACCTTTTACTGATACTTCAGTGATTTGGCAAAGGAAGGCAGTATAATTGTCAGTATTCACAGATCATTTAGTTGGAAGTAAAGACAGTAAATTATGGACCAAAAATAATTTTGGATATTTTTGACTCATATCAGGGTTGAATTTTATTGAATATTAGTTTCAGATTGAATGAAGCTTGCATTTATGAACTGAGAGTATATAAAATTGCTAATGATATGGGAAAAATATTAAAATGTCTGGATTTTATTGAGGAACTCCACATGATTAATTATATTCTCATCCCACAGAAATCCTGTACTAGTTCTGATAAGGGAAATACTTACATTGTTTTCTCCTTTTCCTGTTAAGAAATTAGAACACAGTTGAAAATCATCCCTACCTCTAGGAAACACAGCAGTTCTGAAACCGCTGATCATCCTTTTAAAGGGATACATCAGATTGAAACAGCATAACAACCTTGTGCATAGAGTTTTAGAAGGACTACTTCAAGAATTCTGGTACTGACTTATAAGAGACCTTTGAGAATTGATCTGCAACTGCACAATGACTTCCTTTTCTTCTTACTGTGGTTATGGTCCAAAACCAGTAATCAAGTATGGCCTACAATGAATGCATTTTAGGTGTAACACTTCACAGAAGAAAAGACTTTAGCCATTGCTTTCTCTTAGTCTCTGTGCTATGCATGAAGGCAACTATATCTTAAGTAATATAAAAAATAAAATAAAATGTAATAATAAAGCTTCTTAAAATGAATAAGGGAAGGAAAAAAAAAGACCCAGAATACAGGAACAGATTTTACAACTAGAGAGAGCTCAGTCTAGAGCTCTCTAGAGTTTTCACAGATAACTTGGAAAAGCATGGGAGGCTTACAAATCAAAAGCCAGCCTTAGGTATTTCTTACTTTACTGAGTTTTATGAAGATCTTCCTTTCAGTCAGAATGTTCTCAGAATTCTACTATTACCATAAATTCTTCAAATATAACTGCCCCAGATTTGAGCCAATTTTTTTTTGTAATATGCAATTGCAGAATTATAATAATGTTCTGGAAGCAAACATGTTCTTCACCAAATCTTGAGTTCAGATCAAGCACAAGAAGTTTACCAGATTATATCATGACCACAATCAAACTCTTAAATATTAAAACATACAGAATCAAAACTCCAATAAACGTCTTCAACAAATCCCATTGTACAGGGAATACTTTTTTATTAAAAAAATTTTAAAAGCTATGTAAGCATTGGTAATGTCCAACAAAACAAAAAAGTTTTAAAGACACTTCTAATAAGGACATCATATTGCACTGGTACAAATCCTCTCATTAGACTTAAAATATAGGTCTATCATGAGCCAGAATTTTACAGATATGCAGAAGGACTGCTACACAACTCCAAAGTAATACAGGAATGTCGTTGTGAAAGGGCATAAGGTAAAGAGCAACTCCACTAAATGATGGTTCTCAAGCATTAAAAAGAATTTACATGTTAGCAGTGGGGGAAGATGCTCTGCACTACAAAACTGAAAGATACATAAGCAGCTCATTAAAGTGAAGGGAAGTAACAACTGGAATCAGAAATATTACAGCCACAGGTAATTCCTGAGCATACATTTAAAATCTGGCAGACATTTACCTGGAGTTACATTTTTGCATTGTAATTATTTTTGGAAGGTTTACGTAGAACAAATTGGAAGGATTTTGGGTGATTCACTCTCACGTTTATTCTCACTTAACACCTTGCAAATCCACTGTTTACTGAAGGATTCAGTACATTTTTTTGCATGGAGGCCATTTTGAGGCCAGTTTGCATGCTGAAGGGCTGCACTCACATTAGTCTCCATGACAAGCAGCACTGACCATCTCAAGAATGGTAGAGAAATTACAAGGTTGAAGAAACACATGAAAGAGGATAACAGTGTATGAAGGGGAGGTTAATGAAACTAGATAGTACAGTTTGGTGAAGAAAAGACTCAAGAGAAAGGGAGATGAGAAAGAGGCATAAACACATGCCTTAGAGGGTGGAGGGGAAAGGAAATGACTATTCATTTCTTGCTTGTAACACAAGAAGCAGGGTCATGAAATGAAATTATGAGAGAGAGAATTTAAAACTATTAGGATGTACTTTTTCATGTAGTACATAATTAAATTGTGAAACTCATTGTTGCAGAATATTATAGATGCCAAATAAGATACCCCGGAGGAAAGGATCCACTAAGGGTTATTATCCAAGAAGTTACAGACACAACTTCTACAGAAATCATGGATTCGAATTTTCTGGAATTTGGATGGGCACTCTAAGAAAATAATATTCTAGGCAAGTTCTGAGAGAGAGGCTTAAACTTGTCTACATTTCATCTTAAGGTCCTACCTATTTAGAGAAAGCACAAGCATTCCAACCCCTATCTGCTATAATCAGATCACCTAGACCTCTTCCTTTCAATCAACAGTTCTGCCTTTGGGTACCTGACACTTTTAGTAACTTTGCCATTGAAAAGGGATGGCATTATTTGAGATTTTCTTCCTCAAAGAGGACAGAATATCATGTAATACTTCTGCCTGAAATAATGAATTGTTGGTGAAAAAAAGATCACTCATTGTTCTGGTTGGGAGATTGAATGCAACAGGAATTACACAATATGACAACTGAAAAAATTCATCAACCCTTTTTCATACCACTTCTGTTTCTTATCTCAGCTTCATTTCAGAGCTGAATGTTGACTATATATAGCAATATGTACCGCAATCCTGCTTTTCATTGAGGATTTTTATACATATACCTTACTGTACTTCACTACGTCACCAGATTTCTTCAGCTACTCAGATATATAAAGAAAAGAAATTACAATAAACTAGATTTTTCTGTACTGGTTTGTTTGTGCACAGGGATTTACTATGATTTTTTATTTCAAAATTATTCAGTTGTAAGATACCTTCATATTTCCCTACTTCTCTAAATACAGTCTGATATACTGAGTGTATTGCACTCTGTATTTAGCATAAAAGAGTAACTACCCTAAATACATCTTTGCTATGAGATGTGTTGGCTTTCAGTGTATTTTTACATGCTCTGTAATGTACCATGTATTCACAAAACATTACTGTCATTATGCATTCCACTAAAGAAAGATTTACATTTTCTGAAATAGAATTTAGTCAAATAGAGTTTGGAAAAAGAATGTACTTTGAGGTTAATTTTAAAAACACATCTTACTGTGACTAGTTATCTTCAACTAAAGACTGATCTATGCATGAGCAGCTGTAGTAAATATAAAAAATGACACTCCTGAGGAATTTAGGAAAAGAGGTCCACTGTGATCCTATCATCAATAAATACAAGTTAAGATTACAGCACAGCAAAGAAGTCAATGAGCAGAAATTGTGCTGCTTGTTGCTAGCAACTACTCCTCACTTTCTTTGCATTTCAACCTGTTTTGCATTCTCAAGGTGGAACATTTTTAGGAGTTTTGTGCTTTTGCATATTTCTGTGCTTTGATTACATTTTCATATGGAACATGTAGAAGGCCTATGACCCTACCTGTGTGATAAAAAAATGCTATCTGAAAATGAATTAAAGAAGGTGGGAAGACATGTATTCTGCTGCACTGGACAACAGCATGACCTTCAAAGTACTTGGTAAACTATGGTGCTTCCTAGTTTCACAGTCATGTGCCATTTGTTGTGCTTTGGCTTTAGACTGACAGAACAGCGATTAGGTCCCAGACTGTCATTCAGACAGAGTATTTCATCTTATAATTACAGAGCAAAAAAGATGACAGTGCATCAAGTCTCTTGAGTACATGTTCTTTTCTGGATCAATCACTGTTCAAAGCTGTAAATGATCTAGGCTCTACCAGTATACAACACCCCCCTCCCCCCCTTTTTTACTATTATTATTAACTACTTTAAAATGTTGGAAATAACCAGAAATTAGTTCTCAAGCTTGCAGCTGATGGGACATTAGCAGCAGACATACTGTTATGGATATCCACCTCAACACGTCTCTTCCTTTCCCATGGAAAATTGATATGTCTAGAGGAAATGTTCAGATGATGACAAAAAACATGATCTTGCCACTTTAGATTTGGTTTAAACTGAAATGATTGCATTATGGTAATAATCATAAATGTGTTACACAGTAGAAACTACAGAAGAAAAAGCTAAGGCATCTGTGATGAGCTTGTAACAGGGCTCATGCTAGGCCTCCATTTTCCTAGAGCAAGTGGTGAAAAGAATACCCTCCCTTTTAAATATCACTAACCATACTCCACCAACACCTGAAGAGATTGGTTACTGGTACGATTTCTGAAGTAACTCTTCTTTAACCACAGCAGTCTTTATATCAGTATGAATTCTTTGTAATGTAGAAGAAAATCAGGTTGTGAGAAGTTAGTATCACCAAGCTTTTTGCATTTCTTAATCACAATTAATCATTTAGAATTTGGATACTAATCTTTCTCTTTTTTTTTCCAGAATTTTGAACTTTACTAGTAATGCTGAGGGTGAGATGTAACGAAAATTATAGGCGATTTGGTTTAGAAGTTTGAAAGTAGCTGTAAAATGAGCCTGGGTAGCACTATGATAATTTTTAAAATTCAGGCAACAAAAAAAAACAAACCAAAAAAACCCATCAAAAAACAACAAGGCACCACAATGCATGATTCTCTGGGAACAGCAATCGTTGACAAAATCTGATAATGAGTGATGAGACCCTGAAGTAAGTCTATAAAAATATGAAAAAAGAGGAAGATTAGTATTCAGGACAGAATACTGATTAGAAAGCCTCCACGAAAAAGATAACAGGGCTATTTTTAAAGCTGCATTTTACTCCTCATGACACAGGGAGATGATTTAAGGAGGTTTTCATGTTGATTACTTTAGATAAAAATACAGCCTGTTCAAAGTTCACCAAACACGCTGGGTAGCCAAGTTAATGCAGTGTGTTCCAGTATATTGTGTGTCCATGGATATTCTGGAATATACTGTAGGTACAGCTGGGAAATCTCAGAGATACCCCTTTCCAGAATTCAGCTATTGGGTTACAAAAATATTTTCACATTTCCTGCAGATGGCTGGATTCTTTTCTTCACTCTTAATTTTAATTCAGAATTCATTACGGACAGCTGCTGGCTCTGATAGAACTTAATTGCTCTTTTACTAGACTCAGCTGCAAGCAGTCAGATTTCCTTTTCCTTTGTAGAGTATATTATATATAAACATGGGAGGGAAGAAAAATAACCAATTAACTAAATACATATGGATAAAATGACTCACTAAGAGTGCTGATCAAATAATGTATCAAACTACAGCTTAGGTCAGAGGAAATTACAGTCCTTGTAGGACATGATAATATATATCTGGAAATAATTATCAGCACCAACATATTTGTAATTTGAGATAACTCATGGAAAAGGCATTGCATCTGTTAAAAAAAAAAAAAAAACAAAACACAAAAAACCCACCAAAAAACCTTACAGAAAATTATTACATTTTAAGAAGAGGCAGGTTATTCCACTGAGTGAAAAGTCATTGGTTTCCAGGAGATCTGCTCAACTGAAAACATTTGCTGGCTGAACCTAAGACAAGCCTCAGTACTTCCACTGGACAAGAAAACATGATGTGATTCTGGAGATATCTTTGTTGCCTTACCTTTATTAAAAAAATAAATAAAAAGACAGGGGAATATTTTCTCTTATCGAGACTACAGAAAAGAGTATGGCACAAACAAGGGAGCAGAAACAGTCAGTAAAAAGACTAGGGAGGTGAAGATTCCCCTGCCACGTCCCTCCATAAGACAAGTACTGAAAGAGGTTAGGATAGTTTGCTGTTCTAGTTTCCTATAATGGATGAGCAAAAAGCAAAGATGCAGAAATATAAAGCATGAGTTAGAAATATCCTTTTTCTCCCTTCATCCAAAGATATTTAATGAAATGAAGGGTCATGTGTTTAAAATAACAATAAATAGATTTCTTTTAACACCAAGTGTGAAAATACTTGTCAGAGAAAATATTTAGACAAGGAAAAAACTTAAGGATAAGACTGGTTGATTTTGTTCTTTGAAATACATGTACAATCATGAATATGAACAATAAATATCCAATGGTTTCAACTAAAGAATATAACAGGAAAATAATAGAAATCTTCATTAAGTAAGGCAGAACTAGTCACTAACTGCTTGCTCCTCCCAAGGAAACTTTACTGAAATACTGTTGATATTGGAATTTTATACTTCCCCTAGAAAGTTCTGACATTTGCCATTGTCAGAGACAGATAGATCTAGACCTATCAGGCCTAGATAGACCACTGATCCTATATAGTAACAGAAGTCACTATGTGATTTCTGTCTTCTACCAGAAACAAAATCTTGCCCTGTGTATTCATCGCAGCTTTTTAGGATTTCAGTAGATAATCCAGCCCTGAGCCACAGCAGTGGGGGTATAATCCCCTGAAACACAGACTAAGTGCCAGCCAAAGATGGCTTTATATACATAGGACAGATTTAATCAAAAAGACCACAAACAGACATTTTCCATTCTTTGAACCTGCGTGAAGAAATACTGCTATTATTTGTTTTTATATATTTTTAACTTCAACGATGGTTCCAGTGATATTTACTGAATTTTCATGCTTGTAAACAACTGAAGCACATGCTGTACATGTTGCAGCTTCAGTTCACATTTTATAAAAGCCTAGTTTGCTGTGCAGAACTTACTACTAACTTAAGGCAAAATTTGAATGTGGATCAGCATCAGTTTGCTAGTGTTTGACACCTCATGGAGGATTTCTAGACAACATAGCATAGTATTTTCCTATTCAAACAAAAAATACCAAGGTAGCTTAGACAATCTTTATGGACCTTGCACGCTGTCACATAAAATGCTGTATGGTAATTTTTGTCATGTTAATAATTCCACGTTTTCAAATGTGAGCACCTAAACTTAAGGAAACAAAAATCTCCCAGCCACTTTGACTACGTGGTTCGAGTAACTGAGACTACCAATACAAATAGAGTACAATCAAAACCACAGACATTTACTCTTTGCTATACTTTTATATTAAGATGAACTAAATATCCTAAGAAGCGTCATCAACTATGTATCTTTTTAATAGGACAATCTAACAAGAGCATTATTCATTTCCCTTTGCTTTTATTTGTGAATGAAGTCTTTGAGAAAAAAAAAAAATTGTCTTAGTAAGATATACAGTGACCTACAGCTAACAGTTGGAGAGGAAATAGAATTTTTTTTATACGGATTAGATGCGGCACAGACTAATACATCAATATATAGTAGCACCCAATCGCTGGTAGGTAAAGACATGGGAAAACCAGAAAAAGTTTAGAATATTTGTGATATTAAAATGCTTGTCATACAAAAATGCCTTTATTATCTTTCCCTCTCCAGAGCTTTAGCTGTCCAAGGAAGTTAGGAAAGACTCTTGAGCTGTTCTTAGGGTGGGAAAAGGGAAGGGGCGAGGAAACTTAATATTTTTCAATCTCCTTTGAGAGATTTCTGAATATGTACTGGGAGGAATTTTTTCCAACACCGTGAAAAAGGATAGGCACTCATCTGCAATCTTCTCACTGCCAGGATTAGAAAACTACCACTTGTGAGGAATGCAGCAAAAGCAGTAGTGAGCTTTGAAAGATATAGAGGTGAAATAAAACAATCCACTGAAAAATCATTGCCTTATATTTTTATATATACATATGTACATACATATATAAATATAATTTATTATTTATTCTGAAACACTAAATACAAATTAGGTAAGTATCCTAATTTAAGAAATGCAAGACAACAATTCGGTTTACTATTTTTTTAAAGATTTACTTGGTTTTGCTGTGCTAACTACTTATAATTCTCAGACATAGATTTACTTAAAACAGTCACATTCTTCCAAACATCCAAGTTTTTCTGTTTGTGATAGCACCGCTAACAGTGCCTGCCAAAACTTCACAAAGTATCTTAAAGATATGCCCCTTGGTGCTGGTATTAAAAACAGAGATTGAAACATATGGGATTGCACTTACATGTTAAGCTTTTATGTAGTGTTACTGAACCAACTACTGAAGTTTCTGTGATGTTTTGAAAACATAGTGCCATAAAGCTCCAAACACCCTCCGGTGCCTATTTTATTGTGATCTGATTAGCACCTGTTTGCCTGCACTAATCCAACTTCAAACAAAAACATGTGCTTTCCCCAGTATCATTAGACCACACATTAACACCCTCACCAATGCAGAATCCTAGGGTTTAAGCCTGCACTTTTTCTTTACAGAAACCCATTTTTCTAGATCAGCTCTGCAAATTAGGGCAAGTCACGCAGAGACAACATTTAGATTGTGATATTCCTCAGCTTGTATGTAAAGAGACTGAAAGGGCACAGTCTTAAAATATAACAGTCTGTAAATGAAAAAGCAACTACCTGCATCAAGTACTTCAGCGATCACAGAAAGCTTTTCAGAGAAGCTATTCCAAATAAGCCAAATAATTATTTGAATGGACGTTATGAATATTATCTACAAGCAGGATGTGATTGTTAAATTTCTTTTATGTTATTGTTTGCTTGGTTTGTGGGTTTGGTGTTCTTTTTTTCATCCAGATTTACCTTTGATCTATCTGCTTTCCTCTACCAAATGTCACATTAAAATAAGGATCCTGCTGATTTTGTGAGAATGTAATTCAAGCAAGGATCATGAAACATGGCAGTTGATAAAAAATATGTCTCTAAATTTAACTTTGTCTTGATCTGGGCTTTTTCAACTATCTATCCTGATGGATATACACAGAGAAGTACATGTTGTTTTTGGGGTTTTTTTTTCCTGGAGAAGGAGTGCTATGGCATTATACATTTATATTATTACCACTACACCATTTTCCATCAGAGTACCAGATTTGGCATGAGGTTTAACCTCATTTGACATGAGGTTTAACAAGGCCAAACGCCGGGTCCTGCACTTGGGGCACAACAACCCTGTGCAGTGCTACAGGCTAGAGGAAAAGTGGCTACAAAGCTGCCTGGAGGAGAAGGACCTGGGGGTGCTGGTTGACAGCCGACTGAACATGAGCCAGCAGTGTGCCCAGGTGGCCAAGAAGGCCAATGGCATCTTGGCTTGTATCAGAAACGGCACGACCAGCAGGTCCAGGGAGGTTATTCTCCCTCTGTACTCGGCACTGGTGAGACCGCACCTCGAATCCTGTGTTCAGTTCTGGGCTCCTCACCACAAGAAGGATGTTGAGGCTCTGGAGCGAGTCCAGAGAAGAGCAACAAAGCTGGTGAAGGGGCTGGAGAACAAGTCTTACGAGGAGCAGCTGAGGGAACTGGGGTTGTTTAGCCTGGAGAAGAGGAGGCGGAGGGAGACCTTATTGCTCTCTATAACTACCAGAAAGGAGGTTGTAGAAAGGAGGGAGCTGGCCTCTTCTCCCAAGTGACAGGTGATAGGATAAGGGGGAAAGGCCTCAAGCTCTGCTAGGGGAGGTTCAGGCTCAATATCAGGAAAAGAATTTTCCCAGAAAGGGTCATTGGGCACTGGAACAGGCTGCCCAGGGAGATGGTCGAGTCACCATCCCTGGAGGTATTTAAAAGACAGGTAGACGAGGTGCTCAGGGACACGGCTTAGTGGCAGATAGGAATGGTAGACTTGATAATCTAAGAGGTCTTTTCCAACCTGGTGATTCTATGATTCTATGATTTCATAAATAATAATAATAATAAAAAAATCTGCATTTAGATTAGGACTCGATACTCCCTTTTGGTGCTTCACAATCTTTTCAGCAATATGCTGCTTCCTCCTTAAAATAATGTAAGTTTAATTATATTTTACTTTTTCAGCTAAAAAATTCTGCAAACTTTTATGCACAACTAAGACCTTTGACTCACAGAATGTATACGATATTTCTCAACATGCTATTTTCTTCTGTATTATATTCAAATTCAATATTGCAAAGGCAACCAAACTTTTAATTATCAAAAGTAGATCTGTAAATCATATGTGAAGATGTCTGTTGCACAGACATTGTTAACAAATAGTTACTAATATTATCATAAATTGTGGTCATATAATTTGGTAATTTATCACAAAAAATTTGCTAGGAAGACTTGCATTTCTCAGACATGCATTTATCAGAAAGTGTTTGTATTTCTAGTAAATTAGAATGGAAATACTTATATTATACTCACAGTTAATTTCATTAGTTAAGACCATGATTTTTCTTCCTGGTTATGTGAATTGAATACATTCAAATGTTTACAGAGTGGGCTCTTCAGTTGTCACTTGTTTTCACCTCAGATATTTTTCCCACTAAGCACATTGTAAGTTATTAAATAAATTCTTCATATGCTCAACGAGCTTTTCCTAGGAATGGGATATTAAAATAGTTTATCAGCTACCAAGACTTCGATACAAACTGGTGTGGGGCCATACCCATGAACTGGATCTCCAACTACTTTGATTCTCTATAGGATATATAGTTATACCCCAAAACCGCCACACAAACTGGAAAAAAAGTCTGAATCCTTTATCATAAAGTGGACTGAAAGACCATTTTGTCATTGTTATAACACATGTGGAGAATGTAGTGAGGAAATGTTTGGGCTAAAACTTCCTCTTACAATGCCTACTTATATAGAATAAATATGGGGTTATTTTCCAAGGTTCAGAACACAGATAGCTCGTGCTCGTCTTTCTTCCCCACCCAGGCAGGCTCCTGTGGCTTTTACTGAGTGTTGACCTGAATCAAAAGAGAAAAGGAGCCCAGCTTTTGAAGTAGTAAGAAAATCTGAACTCAATTCACCTCATCAATATCACAGACAAATAGCTTCTTCCTGTACTTAGCTGCCTGCTAGCTTTTATTCTTATTTTTTTATAAGTTAAAATCTTTGTAGAAAAATAATCCATAGCTTCTTCATACCTGATCCTTCTTGCTACCAAACATATTTTGAAAGGTAAATCGCCTTATATTTATACTCCTATAACATATCAGTATAATTTCCTGAGTTCTGCTGGTTTGTTAGTTAGTGGAAGAAACATAAAAGTAAGTATCAGTACTGTCTCAGATGTCCTACACTCCCCACTATGAATCCCATGCTCCTGCTGTGGAGTAAACTCAATATTCCTCCAGTGGAATATTTTGGAAAAGCACTGCCAACAATAGGCAAAGGAAACTAGAAACTGTCTTGTAATACATCGCTTTGCTCTACTGGAGACAGTTTGAAACAGATTTATTATCTGAGTGATAGCAGTACATGAGCTTTCATGAAAAAAACACTGAACAAAATGGGAGACAGTGACAGGTAAAGATACAAACAAAGAAAAGACAACTTTTGTAAAAGACTGCAGAAACAGACTAGGGGACCAGCAAAGCAGTAAGTGACAAGAAAGAAATTTGTCAAGGACAGATAAAATATCTCAGTGGGAAAGGGTGACTACTAGAAGGCAGTGAAAAGTGATGCATGACAAAAATTGACAGGAGAATGCTACCATTAAAGCAATGGTACATCTTTAGAGAAAATGCTAAGATATATAGGAACAGACTTAATATTGAAATGATTCAGCAGTATGGTAAAGACCAGTGAAATAAGTCTGAGAAAGAAGTGGAATTGAAGGGCAGAAACAGAATATAATTAGAGAAGTCCATGGACTAAAGAGCAGCCCAAACACTGGAGAGAAAAAAAATTGGAAAAAAAGTGAAATGACTGATCGTGAGATGAGAAGGAAAGAGTAGAATAGAGCAACTGGAAAGTGGACAATAGAGAAGAAAGAAAACTCTGAACGCAGATTCTAAGAAAAAATAGTTAGCATGCAAAATTTACTTAATTTTTTTTCAACATAAAATGAAAATTTCTCTGAGCTTGAAATGAGACATTTAGGCAAGTCCGGTATTTTAACTGCAAACTAAATCTTAAAGCTTTTCATATTGCTGAATGAAAGACAAATCTTTTAGCCTAAAAAAAAAAAAATGCACTGATGCTCCGTTGTTACCAATTTAATAATATCAAATTAAAAATGATAAGGCAATACAGATTTCAAAACATAAAGTTGCTACAACATGCCTGAAATAGACAATCTCATTAACATTACTACTGCAAGAAGGACTTTAGCAACGCATTAGCTGATCTATAAGTTAGGTAGGATATTAAGGCTGGTAATTTAATGGATACATTCATAAACTCTGGACTGTTCACAGTACTTGCTGCTACATGCCCAGCTGCATATAGTTTTTAACTCAGAAACATAAACTTGGAAATCTGCAGTAAATCTGATTTCATTAGTTCTGCTATTCATAGGCAAATTGTTGGGAATGAGATTTAAAAACCTCACTAAAATAAAAGAATATGTGGAAGACTGCTTTGTAGAAAACAGGTTATATGAAATGCCTAAAATCGTTATGTTTCAAGAAGATATACTTAAGGCAAAGATCTTAAACAAATTTGCTACTGGGACATGTGTATTGTATACAGTAAATAAATTAATAGAAAACTGGGGGGAAAAAAGTCTCTCAATAGGCATCAAATCATACTAGCTAATATGATTACCATTTTCACTGAAATTTACATGCATAACCAATGACAAAGAGAAATTAATAGCCTTGTAGTTCATCAATACCACTAAGTGATAATATTTTGTATGCTACTTCATCTTTTCCAATGATTTGCTGTATGACTCTTAACAAGTAATGTTTTTGCATTGAGAGAATTTAGGTAATTATACTAACTTGACTGTCTTGCCAGAGTGGGAGAATTAGTTTCTTCCATTAATTTTGGTTTTGATTTAGAACGTAACATCTTCACTGATGAGCACCTTCGGAGGTATATGCTATATGCATGAAGCTGACAAAATTATAGCTGAGGCAATCTATAATTCTATAAATCTATAATTCCACGTAATTATCAAAATGTTTTAAGATTCAGTAAATACAATTACAAAAAGATTTGTCTCCCCTCTGGAAATACTCGGCAAACTGCATAAAATAGAATTATATTATTATTTATATTTATTCCACACTCCTAACCCTGGTGTTTCAATAAGCATTGTCTTTCACATTCTCTGATCCTTTCTTAAGAGTCTGTGGCTTTTGGCATTGAAATCTTACTTATTTTGTTTTCCTGTTGGTTTTTTTTCCTGCCCCATTTACAAAAGCTTCTTTTAATCACTTTAGGAATGTTCAACAATCACCATGGCTGGTTTACAAATACGCAAGAGGCCAGAACTAGACAGGGTGGTATGCTGTAATCTTTGTAATTCATGTTCCTTGGGTTTTGGAAGACAAATGAAAGACTGGTTTTCAAATATGCTAACCATTTGTAGCTTCAGTGAACAGGGAGTAGTACCTTAGCTTTTACTAATTGAAGGTATCCCCAAATGAAGTTCAGCAAAATGGGTGTTACCAGGAATTCTATTTGAAAAGGGCAGCACAGTAAACTGTAACCTATAACATAATAGACCTGGAATAAGACAGACCCATCATAAAGTCTACTTCTATCTGAATTGGCCCATATATTCTGACAATCATAGAATCACAGAATCATAGAGTCACTAGATTGGAAAGGACCCACTGGATCATTGAGTCCAACCATTCCCATCAATCACTAAAACATGTCCCTGAGCACCTCATCCATCTGTCTTTTAAACACCTCTCTGGGCAGCCTGTTCCAGTGTCCTTTCCGTGAAAAATTTTATCTTAATGTCAAGCCTGAACCTCCCCTGGCAGAGCCTGAGGCCATTCCCCCTTGTCCTGCCCCCTGTCACTTGGGAGAAGAGGTCAGCTCCCTGCTCTTGACGACCTTTCAGGTAGCTGTAGAGAGCAATAAGGTCTCCCCACAGCATATGCTTCTCCAGGCTAAACAACCCCAGCTCTCTCAGCTGTTCCTCATAAGGTCTGTTCTCCAGCCCCTTTACCAGCTTTGTCACTCTTCTCTGGACTCGCTTCAGAGTTTCAGCATCCTTGTTATGGTGAGGGGCCCAGAACTGAACACAGGATTCGAGGTGTGGTCTCACCAGTGCTGAATACAGACAGAATAACCTCCCTGGACCTGCTGGTCACACTGTTTCTGATACAAGCCAAGATGCCATTGGCCTTCTTGGCCACCTGGGCACACTGCTGGCTCATGTTCAGTCGCTGTCAACCAACACTCCCAGGTCCTTCTCCTCTAGGCAGGTTTCCAGACAGACTTCCCAATTTGCAATGCAACCATCTTTTTATTTGATGGATTCAGAAGTGTCCTTGAGAGAAGAAAATGTTTTTGTCTGCAACAAAACAGCAGTTATCTTGACATAAGAAGCTTTGAAAGAAGTTTGGGGCTTACCTGCAATGTACAACCATCGGTCCAGCATCAGGTGGATTGCAGGTCTTGACGCGTCGCAGGAAAGCTAAGAATGGTGTTGGGTGTTCTGGGACACCATGGTCAGGCCAGGCAGTGAACTGAAACTGCCTTACTTCCCTTTTCTCACTTGAACCATTCTATAAATTAAAAAAAAAATCCATGACAAAACTGCCATTTAATGTGATATAAGTACCTTTTAGTCAAACAGCTGCAAAAACACATGTACAGAGAAATATATTTAAATCACATTGAGGCCAGAGAGAAATGGAACTCAGGCTATGGAGGGAAATGTTTCTTATATTCTAAATTGTAGGATTCAAACAATATAAGAGCTTTAACTATACTGCACAGCAATGTATCACAAGTGCCAGAGTTTTAGTTAGCATTAAATGTTTTTTCATAGCGAGAGCTATGAACAACTCTATGCTGCAAGAAAAATACACTCTGTCTGTAGAAGATTGCTGCTACAAGGAAGAGAGGAAGGAAAGTGGATGGAGGAAAAGGGAAGAAAGAGAGTGAGGAAATATGGGAGAAAAACAGGCAGGGAAGGCTGGAAGCAAGGTAAAGAAGGAGGGCAAGGTGTCAAGAGAGAGAGCGATAGGAGGGAGAGAGGGAGGGAAAAAGGAAGGAAGGAGGAAGGGAATGGTAAGAGTAAGCAGAAAAGGAAGAGGAGGGGGAAGAGGAAGTAGATGGGGAAAGGAAAAGGGAAAGGAGAGGGGAGGTAAGGGGGCAGGGGAGGGGAGGGGAGGGGAGGGGAGGAAAGGGGGATAGGAAAAGGGAAAACAAAGGGAAGGGGGGGAAGGAAGGGGGAGGAGAGGAAGGAATATGGGAGGGGAGGAGAGGAAGGAATAGGGGAGGGGAGGAGAGGAGAGAGGAGGGGAGGGGAGGGGAGGAGGAGGAGGGAGGAGGGAGGGGAGGGGGAGGGGAAGGAGAGGGGAAAGGGGTAGAAGTTGCCTACATTTAAATTTTGAAGTATACATAAATATATATACCTTATAAAGTGCAAACGTACGAACACAGTATGTTGCCAATTCAACAGTGTCTGAAAGAGTCACTTGGATTAGTCCATAAGTTTCTGTGCCTCTGCTTGGCCAGTATTGATCACACTTCACCTGTGGTGGAAAATGTCATGAATTACTATGTTTAAAACTGACATTTGTTACATATATGAGGGTATGTCTCTGTAGATTTTTTAAGTTAAATGGAGTTTGAATGCTCAATAACTGCTATGGATCCACACAAGAAACTTATTTTGCCAACCACAAGAATTGCTCTTTTGGTAGCAGCTCATACAATATCTTCTTCCATAATGGGTAAATTCAGTGGGGCAGATGATTAAGAAATACTAATAAGTATAGATACACAAAGTAAAAATACAGTTTATCCTAGCTAAAAATATGAGCTATATCTTCAGTACCTCATCCTTGACAGTCTAGAATTGAACAGCAATACAAATCCAATAAAGTTTGACAGAAAATTTTTGGAATATTTGCAATGTTTCACCTATTTCATATTAATCCTTAGGCACATGAACTGTTACTTGGATGTTAATATTTAGTATATAGAGAGACATATTAGTAAAAACCTGAATTTAAAAAAAAAAATAGTACATAGATAAATGAAAGAACACCAACAACTATTATGTGCACCATGAGAAAATACAATTTCCTTTGTAGACAATGTTACAAAGCACATAATGAAATTGTGTTCACAGCCATTAAAAAACATGGTTTAATAGAGCTCATCTATCAAATTTTTAAAGACATGGGATATTTCATTTAGAGAAATCTCTGTTTCAAACAACTACAGCTTAAAATATCGATAAGCTGAAATAATGCTGTATAAGATGACACATAAAAGTGTTTATGATCACTGCTGAGGCTCAATGATATGTTTCAGCTAAAAATAGCATTTACAATGAAAGCTACTATGAAAAAATATATGCTGAACCCCCAAAACAATCAGAGAACATGGTACAAAGTAGTATTAGGGTTAAATAATTGAAAATGTTTTGCTTTTAGTGACTGATAGGTGAATCTAAGACAGTCAGTCTCTGTTCTGCTTACAAGGATATATCCTTATCAGTTAGCCTTGCATATGGTACAGAATAGAAGTGTATTCTGAGTCCAGTAATAACACATTGCATTTGTTTAGTAAAAGTCTGCATTAAGCGCTTTAAACAAGACTCATACCAAATTCAGTGAGAACAGAGCAAACTGTAAGAAACAGAAGCAGAATATTGCACCATATTTCTGATAAAAATGTGAATTATCATGCCAATCAAAGAGAAAAATTGATGATTCGCCCAAAAAGGAAAATTATGAAACGCATGTTTGAAACTCATGTTCTTCAGGTTTCTCCATCTGCACAGCACTGACTGAAAAAAGGCTTGATACACTTTTAAACTCCCCCATCCTGTGTAGCTTTTTCTTGCAGGTATTTTTATTTTGAGGCTTACAGGTCACAGATCACCAGCAGTTCACAAATCACAGTCCACGAACAAGTAATCTAGATGAAAAGGACAAAAAGTTCTAGCCATTGAAGCAAGTGATGAGTATTCATTAGAGGGGAAAAAAGCCTGAAACAATTTTTTTACAGGAGTTGATAGCTTAACTTATAGATAAAGAATTGGAACAAAGCAATGAAAAATGTTTATCAATACTACAATCCTAAAAATGGTACTAATACTGTACTAAATTATTTATTTAAAGGAATAAAGTACTTGCTTATGTCATTTACTGGAACACTGAAACAGTGAGCATTGGAGGTACTTCATGAATATTGGTGATTTATTTGCAAGATTCCTAATACTAAAATAAGCCAGTGTGGTTTTCTTCAAATTAGACAAAGAGGTATATTTTCAATTGAATTATTCAAGTAAATCCAGTTTCACTTTACCATTTATGTAGACACAGCGTAACTTCTGTCTGTATTGGTTAGATGTATTTTAGACAAACAAGTTGTGGTTTATTATTTATTATTTCCAATAGAATCACAACTTTTTTCATGAAACAATGTTGATATGTAATAGCTGCAGTTTCTAATCTTAACAGGTTTACTATAAACCTCTGGCTAAATTTTTTTGGGGTTCAATGATTTTTTTTTAATTAATAAAAAACGTACTTTATGCCATGCTATTTCTTTGCATGTGTAAATATGTATATCTCCTCTTTACCCTGCAGTTTCCACAGATAACTTGTATTCTTGTAGAAGCAGTGACACATTCCAGTAAGCTTTCAGAAAAATTAATCCGTTTTCTCACTAGAAAGACTTTATTAAACTAGTTAATGAATGTAATAAAGAGAAATGAATGTTCAACACAGAATGGAATGGAAATTCAGAACATAGCAGTTTACCAGTATCTTTGTGAAGAACAGAAAATACTTGTTTCATTTTTGTTTTATGTAATAATCTGATGTTAAGCATATACTCATATTTAGAAGCCTGTAGAAAATGGGTCCTTTTCAATTAGCTGGGAGAAAATAAATATGTCAGCTCTCTTAGAAACAGATTCTAACATTTTTTTTTCCTTCAGTGTACTAGTTTATCTAACATAAGCTCCAACAATTTAACAATTTTTCTAAAATACTTTATTTGAAACCTGATGCAGAGGACTACCATTGGAAGCAGATGTTAACCACTTAAATACACATTTAATACTGTTTGAAATAACTGTTGAAATAAAAAAAAGATATAATTTGTAGACCAGTATATATATTGTTTGAAAGTGAAAATTGATGAAAGTTCAAATTTATAGAAAGAAAACCTGATTTTGCATTGATCTCGATTTGACCTTTTGAGAGAGAGCATAAAATGTAAGTTGATAGAACTACATATTTTATTCCTTTTGCCTCTTGATTTTTCTCAGAAAAAGAGGTCTTCTTCAAAGATGTGCCCTTACTTGCCTCCTACACTCTTTTGCTCTCTGATCACAAACCTCACATTCCCAATACTCCTGACAAATTAGAGTCCAGTTTATCTTTGTGAGAGACCAGAATAACATTTTCTGTTGGACTTCAACTGTAGCAGAAAATCAAATAACATAAGTCAATTGTCAAGACACTATTTTCTGAGAGAGAGTTCTGTCAGCCTACTTTAAGATTCCAGCCTTTAGAATGTCAAGTAAGTTTATTTTTCAAAGATTTCATATCAGCATTTCTTCAGAAATTAATCAAACCCTTTGAGTCATCCAAAATGTAAAACTAATTGTTAACAGTTGACTTTGAGATAATTTGCCAAATGATTTTTTTGCTTTAGCAATTTGTTCCATGTTTAATTTCCCTGTAGTAAAGAAAATCTCTTCCTCATTTTTGCACCTTGTTTGGAAAAAAACTTTAATGTGGTAAGGTATGGTGATGATGATATGCACCATCCTTCATAAATACAAATATAGGATTTATATATTTTTGGAATTAGCTCATAATATACCTTAGGTGAATTCCGCAGTCCTCAGCTTTCTCTGACCCACCCAGCTCCTAGTTCTAAGGATTGATCTTTTCCTCTGCAGACTACATTCATTTGCACTCAGTGAGAAATTTTCTGTACCACTAACTGTACGTGGTTACAGAAAACAGCTTTCATCAGTAATTGTCTGATGTTCTCTTGCCTGTCACTAAAGATGGCAAGATGAACAGAGCAGACACATGAACACAAAAGAACTCACTGGTGATTTCAAAGACTGGTTTCTTTTTTAAGAAATTAAATTACAAATTACAAGTAATGACAAGCATACCTTTTACTACTATGTTCACTATCTCATGATCACAGGTTGCACTCTGCCAAAATGACTACATCTACTACAGCAGCTCTCAAAAGGCTCCTAAATATATTATGAAATCTTTCAAGTACCATAGTATTAGACATAGCTGGAAGATGCAACTAATGATAGGCACATTCTCTAAACCTGCTGCTCAAACTCTTCTCTACATTTTTTCCACTTAGACTGGGCAAACCCTTGCGCTTCCTTGAAGTACAAGCATTCACTGAAAGCAAGGCCGCAAGAAAATGTAAATGCTTTCTTTTCCATTGAGAAATCAAAATCTTCAGACCATTTCAGATTGGAGAGGTTTAAGTAGCTACAGAGTTCCTTCACGCTTAAACTAGTCATAGACATTAGAGAAGGTACTGCCATGCATCAACAGTGCTGAAAGAAGCATATTTCCATATGAATGTGAATACAAAGATTCTGAGATTTAAGGGTAGAGAAATAATTTTCCAGTAAAAAGTTCCATCATTCAGGCTGAGAAGACCCTTCAGGTGATTCTTAACAGATGAGGCAGCTGTTACAGGCCATCTGTGATTTTAAGTTCACAATGTAAATCAGGAAAGACAAAGCAAACTAGTTCTGGGTAGAATCATATAGTACATTCCTTGGTGTAAGAATGGTATATGAATTATGATGAATCTGCTTATTACTAACAGCAGTTTGTAATAAACTTCTTGCTTTGATTTTCTTAATAGTCTTTTGCAGGAAAAAACTTTCTAGCAATATTTTCAAATGGTCTACAGTGATGTTAAATGATAATAATAATTACAAAACAAAAAAGTGATGCAAACTGCCTCAGACCTTATCAGGCTAGCTTAGTGCTTCAGACATTCCAGTTATGTTCTGCCTCCAAGCAGTTTTCACTCTGAAGCCATTTTCCTTTTCCCAACAATGCCTTGCCACCAAATGATTATGCTGATTGGAAGCTAAAGATCATAGGCACTGACACTAGTGCACAAAATTGCAATGCAAAGGTTTAAAAAAAAATTCAGAATATAGAAACATGTTTTAGGCCTTATTTAAACAAGATTTGGTAAGGTTTCATTCACTAACTTTGGTCTAACTCTAAATGACAGATTAAAAATATTAACTATTCAGAAACAAGGTTGGAATTAAGACAGTTTCACATTTTAGATTTTGCTTTCAGAAGGGCACTGAGCACTCAATCTCTGGTAGACATATCCTTTTAAGTCTCACCAAATGTATTCCCAAAACAACTAATCATTTTGGGAAATTTTGGTTCTTTGGATCCTTTTTTTTTTTACTACAGAAAACCACATCCTTGCTATGTACTGGTCTCTAATAACGATTTGTAGTAACTATGTACCTATGAGTATGTAATATCAAAGATGTTGATGTTTAGTCTTGAGGGGAGAATTTATCGTTCTGTACAACTACCTGAAAGAAGGTTGTAGCAAGGTGGATATCAGTAGCAAGGTGGATATCAGTCTCTTTTCAAGTATCAGGTGATAGGATGAGAGCAAATGGCCTCAAGTTGCATCAGGGGAAGTTTAGACAGGATATTAGGAAATAATTCTCCACTGAAAGGGTTATCAAGCATTGGAACAGGCTGCCCAGGGAAGCGGTTGAGTTTAGATGTGGTGCTTAGGGACATGGCTAAGTGGTGGAGCTGGCAGTGTTAGGATAATGGTTGGACTTGATCTTGAGGGTCTTTTTCAACCTAAATGATTCTATTATGATTCTATGACTGTTGAATCTCATATGAACTGAGTCTTCGTATTTTAAAAAACTATGTAGAAAAGAAGTACTTCTGTAGTGCAATATATTTCTGTCTTAATTACAGAAGCCTTGAAGAAGTTCTAAGCAGGATTTGGAGAGAACATCAATGAACTTCAGGCGAATCAAATCAAAACAAACGTTAGTCCTCTAGTAAGACTGTAAAGCAACCCTTATAGCACCTTTCTTGAAACTTCTGAGTCGTGATTAGTAGGCTAACAGTTATTACTGAAAGTTAATTGATAATTAAAAAGATAACCCCCAAATGGTTTCCATTATCATCTTTAAGACAGAGTGTGGTATGGTTATTAAAACAAAAGAAAACAGATATGTGAAGTAATATTGGGCATATTTGAAGTGTGCTCTCAATCTTGTCTTTTGTCTTCATCTATACAAACCAAGAACAGTTCAAAACTATATTACTGGCATCAATCTGAGATGCTCTTTTTGAACTCTTCTTAACAGCAGGGTTGGCAGGGGCTTAGTGAATTAATTTTGAAGAACAAGTCTGTCAAAGAGTTAAGTATATCAAGATTTTCTTAAAAGGTCTTGAAAAGGTTTATATTAATGGAACTGAAAGCAAAAGTTTCAGTTTGGATTTTGATTTTTGAACAGAACTTGCATTAAGGTGAGGTTGCAATTGCTAGTTTGATACATGGATAATATTCTTAATCTCATAAATATATTTCACACATTTCTTTTGTTATTAATCAGAAAGTCCACATAGATAAAACTTCAGTTATTAACATGTGCCTCTCAGTAAATAGCCATATTCATTAACTGTCACAGAAAATAGTACAAAGCTTTGTAAATGATGGGAAATGTAAATCATAATTTTCTCTTTTAGAGACAAATATCTGAAGGACTTGAATTTTCCAGATGTATTTCCCACCATAAAGGAGAACTAGTCTTGTCTTTCACCAGAATCTGCTAAATAATTAAATGGGGAGTTATTTTCCCATAACCATAATAAATTAATTCACTGACCTTTTCAAGGTTGAAATCCCTTGGAAGAGTTCCCTACACTGAAGTAATTGGTTGCAGTGCTAAACCAAACAGGAACTAATCACTGCATTTTCAAAACAAATATACAGAATCTTTAATTTTGCAGGGAAAACCTCTAACCTGTAATGTCAACAGCCATTCTCTCTACAAGGCATCGTCCCTCTCTCTGTTCTAAGAGAAGGTCATATTGTATGTTCTACCTCAAGCGCAAAGCAAATTAACTAAAGAGATAGAGTCAAATTATAGAGTTACAAAGCAGTTTTGACTAAAACATTTGCTGAACGCTTGCCTCAGTGAAATTTCATTTTTGAGAAAAATACTATTTTACCCTGACAGTTCAAGGGAATCATTTCATTTATCAACACAGAATCATAACTCACACACACAAAAAATGATGGTTACTTGAGAAACCCTCATGTCAGTACCAGGTACTGCCATATTGTTGCAGGTAAGACTGTGGTGTACACAATTGTTGAAAGCTTACAGTGGAAGAGACTACACAAAATATCCTACAGATTTTGGTCCATTCATGACATGACATTTTGGAAGTTCTTCAACAGTTTAACGTAAATCACCTTTGCCACAAAGTTGATTTCTTCCTCCTATAGCTTCACAGGCAGAGTATACAGTTGATTGCCATGAAGTTTTTAGCAGCCTTTCACATACTGAAAGATTATTAATTTTTTCTTCACTCTCTTATATATAAAAAAATCCATTTCTTTCTGACTTTTCCCATATCTGATTTCTCCAACTTCTGATATTCTTTTTTCTCTTCTAGATTCTCTGTAACTTACCAATATTTTTTCATATGGGCTATTAATTCTGTATGTCCTCAACTCCAAGGGTGTGTAAGCACAAACAACCAGATACAGCATGCCAAAACTACTTTCAGTCTCTATAGTGGCATTACAAGATTTCTTTTCACAGAAAATACACTCTGTGTTTAGTATAGCATTTCCACAGCTATTTTTCTGGGTGGCGTAGTCTGAGTTTTAGCTGAGGCACCTCAGCACAGCACTCTTCCTGTAATATGCCTTGAAAAAGAAAATGTAGGCCTATTGGTGCATGTAGCCTATGCTAGTATAAATCTGGGATTGGATTCTAACATGAATTAAGCACCTACAACTAACTGCATTTCAGTGAGAGATGCGTACATCTCTGCCCTTGTGATTCTGAGAATCCTTCTGTAATGAGCACCCATATGGTTGAGTTTTACAATTCTGACATGGTAACCGGTGACTCCAGCTTGTACAATGGTGTAGGAATTCTTGGACTATGGCCATAGCATTCTGTTACAGTGAAAAAATCTCAGTACAAACCTACACATTTTTATTTTTATTTTTGTAAATCTGGTGAACACATGGTCTACTTAACTTTGGATTTTTCTTTGTTTTTGCTCATTCATTCTTCTTCTGACTCATATCTTAGCATACTGAAAGCACTAAAGAAGTGAAATAAAATTCTGATAGTGCTTTATTGATAGAGAGGTTACTGTTTTGCCATTAAAATTAGAGAATGAGTAATAACAAAATAACACAAGCAATTCTTCTTTAGTAAAAAAATACAGTTCGGTATGAAAGGATGCCATCTACCACATATCCTCTCTCACAGAATCACAAAGAATAACAGAAAGACCTGATGTGGAAGGGACCCACTAGGGTCATTGAGTCCAACTCCTGTCTCTACATAGGACAATCCCAACATTCATACCATTTGTGTGAGGGCATTGTCCAAACACTTCTTGAGTATTGTCAGGCTTGGTGCAATGCCTGCTTCCCTGGGGAGCCTGTTCCAGTGCTCCATCACCCTCTGAGTGAAGAACCTTTTCCTAATATCCAACCTAAATTTCCCCTGGCATATCTTTCTGCCATTCCCTTGGGTCCTATCATTGGTCACCAGAGAGAAGAGATCAGTGCTGGTTCTTTGTCCTTCCCTTGTGAGGATCAGCAAACTGCTATGAGGTCCCCCTTCAGTTCACTCTTATCCAGGCTGAACAGCCCAAATGACTTCAGCTGCTCCTCATAAAGCTTCCCCTCTAGACCCTTCACCAACTTTATGGCCCTCTTCTTGACACCCTCAGTAGCTTCATAGCCTTTCTATATAGTAGTGACAAAACTACACACAACACTCAAGGTGGGCTCACACCAGTGCATAGCAGAATGGGACAATCATCTTCCTCATCCAGCTAGTTGTGCTGTGTTTGATGCACCCCAGGACACGGTTGGCTCTCTTGGCTGCCAGGGCACACTATTGGCTCATGTTCAGCTTGTTGTTGACCAGAACTCTAAGATTCCTTTCTGCAGGTCTGCTCTCCAGCCTCTCACTCTCCAATCTGTATGCATACACCCAGTCTGTATGTATATACCCAAGGTTGCTGTGTCCCATGTGCAAACTCGACACTTGACCTTCTTAAGCTTCATGCACCTGGCAATTGTCCAGCTCTCCAATTTGTCTGGATCCCTCTGCAGGGCTTCTTTGCCCTCAGGACTGTGAACAGTTCCCCACAGTCCTGTGTCATCAGTGAATTTGGTTAACAAATCTTTGAATCCTGCATTCAGATCATTTATGAGGATTAATTCCCTTTATAAATGTATGTTGGCTGGGACCAATGACTGTGTTGTCTATTAGGTGTTTTTTTCAGTAGCTCCCAGAATAATCTTCTCCATAGTCTTACCGGGCACTGAAGTGAGACTAACGGCCTGTAGTTACTGGGGTCATCCCTCCTGCCCTTCTTGAAGACTGGGACAACATTTGCCAGCTATCTGCTAATATGTCTGCTGGGAGAGAAGTTAACTATCTCTTAGCAGATAAAGACATGTATGTTTTTCTAGTTGCTACAAAATGTAGCTAAAATTTTTCTTCATATTTTCCTATGTTTAAATACAAATTACAGAACTTGAAAAAAAATTACATGCCCAATACACAACTTCAGTGCAGCTTTTATGCACAGATCAATTACATTTTGTCTAAATACAGTAGAATACAGGTATACTTCGGAGCTTATTGATATAATCTGTAAAGAATTCTTACATTCATGTATTGATTACTTTTCTACTCCTATTATTGAAGCAGTCTTATTGTCACTTATTTTTAACCCAGTATTTTGACAAGTTATAGCTCAGATATTACCTATTAAAACATATTTAGGAGGAAAGGTCTCAAATTTCCTACTGCAACCCTGCACAACAAATGGAAAACAACCCTAAGCACAATCACACCAAAATGCTGCACATCTTGCAGTTGTCTGAAATGTCTTCACGTATTTCACACAGACAAGGAAACAAATCTTAGTTTTCTTTGCTTCTTACTTATTGTTGTGTGTGTACTATTGCTTTGCCTTAGCTATGAAATAAACTACAATAGCTGTTAATGCCTACTCTGTCATCAGCTAGTGAGGTTTCATTACAAATGTTAGCAGTTTGTGCATTTGGATTAGAAGAATTTAGAGTTCTGCCCAGACCTGCCTTTATGTTTTTCATGCCTATAGCTAGACTTAGAAATCTTTGGTGTCAGAAATTTGTTTCAAAGTTATTCCTACTAAAGATGCCCAAGTTACAGTTACACTTTCCACTGTGCTTATTCAAATTTTTTTCGGTTTTGTACTACTTGAAAGAGAAGAAAGCTTTCCTGATTTTATTTAATATGTTCCATTCTGTTATTAAAAAAACCAAACTCACCAAACAAAACAAAACTCCCATAATTATTTTACTCCAACTTCCACCTTCAGCTTAAACTTCTTCCATCTACTTGATATTTCTGCTGTCATCCAATCTCCATTTTTCTAACACATGGGATAGTCTATAAGTGGATACAAAATGAATTGAAAGAGTTGGGGTGTTCTGATTTGGGCAGATTCAGGATGGTTACATGTCACTTGGGACAACATAATTACCTAGTCAGCATTGCAGCAACCTCGGGAAAAGCCTACCTGCTTTTTCTTGGGACAGCACCCTGACTCTCTTGGGTATAAGTGACCAGTTGAGACATGCTAAATCCGGGGACTTTTAACTATTCTTAGATGTTCTTTTGAAACTGATACACGACCCACGTAAATAATTCCACTGGAACTAAATGAGAGTCAGAATGCATGACTTTTCTACTGGGTTTGTTTCTACATCCCCTTTCCCAGTGAAAATGCAAGATTTAAGATGTTAAACTTTGACAAACTAAGATGATTATTTTATGCTTATATTTTTATATATTCTTGGCTCATAACATTGATAATGGTATCTGACAGTGAAATGAGCATCTGGATCAAGCTAACAGAATGCCACAAGTGTAGTTTCCTCATGTATAAACACTGAATGATGCTGATGGCACCAGTATGAAAACTAAAGCCTTCCTTGTCAGTCTAGAAGTTCAAGATCTGGCTTATATTTGAATAACTGGTAGGGTTGTTGTATTGTCATTCAGCTTTGAACTGGCCGGTGTTTTTTGACAGAAGATTCCAATCCTAGCCACTGTGGTCCCAACAAAAAACATTGCCAATGTGGTTAAGGAGGGAGGAAAAGTACTTTCCAAAGCCAACACAGCAACTGTATCAAAATAAGACTTGCATAGCAAAAAAGCAAAGGATAGAATTGTCTTTCAAGTGGATGATCCAGAACAGTATCCTATCCTGAAAGGGCATAGGACTAATTGTTTCTTGTTTGAATCAATATAATCTTTTGCTATAAAGTGAGATTATCTGTCTTCATCTGGTCATTCACATCATTCATTACAGCACATGAGTTCTCAGAACATTCAATCAATTCCGAGGAATTAAAGAAAAAATAAAGGAAAATCTGCACTTCTGGAGGAGAAGAGGAAGACACAGGAGTGAGACACAGAGGTATCACAAAACAATGTTTTACATGATTTACAGCTTTCCTTAGTACAACACACAACTACTTGTTTTAATCTTTAATTTTCAACCTTCAATATCATTCTTTTATTTCATTTAGACTAAACTTGTGTGTGACAAATATGCTACCAAAACTGTTCCATGCACCACTAGTGTGTATTATACTTTCCAACATAAATTGCGTTCATAGTAGCTGAATTGATGGGACTGACTTTCTCTCTCTAGTCTGGCTTAGCTCAAGTGAGATTCAGGTGATGACATTTCATATGAAACCAAAAATGTGTGAAAGGTTATAAGTGAAAGAGCTTCTCTTTTTGTGCAGATTCCTTTTAGGCAAAGAAATGAATAATGAATTCACTGTAACAACTTCATTTGATGTACTCAGCTGTAAAATCTGTAGATTCTCAAAGTTGATGTTACTCAGACATCTAACACATGCTAATGAACCAACTTTGTCTCTGCAGATGCAATTAAAATCCCCATCTTTATCTATGCAGCCCAGGTTAAGAAGGCTGATATCAAGCTGCAGGACTACATAATGAAAAAAGCAAGCTAAACAGAAATGATGACATGAAGATGGAAAGTAGATGAAGTCCCAGAGAGAAATGATCTTGCCTTGCAGCACAAATAATGATTGGGTTACCAAGACACAAAAGCAATCAAAGAGGAATCAAAGGAAAAAGAGAAACAAAATTTGCAAGGATCTTAATCTCTAGTTGTACATAAGATTGTGTGTGTTTCACGTTTGAAATTTCACTTGGTCTCTTGCTATAGAGATACGCTATAAGAAAACGATAGTACAAGAAGAAATAATGAAATTTCATCATTACATTCTTTTTCCACACAGGAATTCCCACTGCTGCTTCACCATCAATACCATTAATTACATGTAGCTGCTTCAATAGAAGGAGAGGTAAAAAGTTTGCTGCATTTACAGAGCTGCAGACTCTAAGACTGGACCTGAATTATGTACTGGAGAGATAATCTCCAGTGCTCTGCACTGAGTGCATCAAACTCACTTGATCTAAGAGCACAGAATGAGGTAAATTATGCACAAAACCCCAACACAAACACAAGCACTGAATGCAGAGAATTCATTGACTAGATTGTCTGGTCTCTCATTACACTCAAGGAATGTATTGCTGCTGAATGCTAATCACTTGCAGATGTGATTACTATTCTGACAAGTGTTTTTTTAGGATTCAGGCAGCAACAGCTAGAGTGAGCTTAAAACTCTGCTAAGGAATTAATGGAGAGAATGAGTGGAATTCCATTTAGTTACATCAAAATATCTTTCTAGACAGTGGCTCTGTGTCCTGCAGTATTAAGATAAACTGTCAAGTATTTAAGTACACTTTCTGCCATGGGCTGCTTATTTGGATCAGATTTTTTCTTAGCACTGATGCTATTTAAGAGCAACTTTATTATGTAAGACAAAATTTATGAAGAAATGGGCAACAGTTAATTAGCTAAATTCCAAACAATTGTCAGTGCCTAGACTAGAAAAGGCCTGTAGACTTTAGATAAAATGAAAATTTCTGATAAATTACCCTCTGCTATGTACTAATTGCCATCAAATATGTGCAGGCCGGGGTGTTAATGTTGGTTGAATTTACATGCAGAAAATGATTCTTTAATTAGAATGCTATATACTGCTTGAACTGCAAAAACCTTACTCTATTTTCAAAACGTGATGAAATGGTAAAAGAATAAGTATATATTTCGTACCTTGATAAGCCTCCAGAAAGGAATGACTGTTGCCAGGAGGTCCAATATATCATTGCAATTACATGTATCCAAGCATATGAAAAAAATATCAACAACTCGGTATAGCATTAATCTTTGTGGGGCATTCCTTCTTTTCCAAGCTCACTTATGCAAAACCACTTTCATTTCGAAATGGAGCTCATCCATGAGCTACTGAAATATCAACTAATACCCAGTTACCTCCATAAGATACTTTTGACTGATTTGAAAGCTTTTGTGGCTGATAAATCTCCTCTCCTCCTCCCCAGCCTCTTGCTCTCTTTCTGAATTGGTCTTGGTCCTCTGTGCTTATATTTTTTAACAAATGTGCCTTAGGTATTTTAGCTTTTTATAATCCTAAAGGCCTTCTACCTGCAATCCAGCAGCCTGCCTCCCACTTGCAACTTCCTACCCCTTCACAAAAACTCCCTGCACAGCATACTTCAGAATGCCTGTGGCACTATTTTCCCTTGACTGTCTTGCTCCTGGACTTACACTGGCAGACCTTGATACTGTTACAGCAGGCTCCTGAGGAAAGTGATTGCCATTGATGTTAGGATCACTTTCTGCTTTTTCCTGATTTCTGCATTTGGTTGTAGTTTCTGATCTTCACTACAGGACTGACTTTTCTGCTTGCAGAAAGCTCACCAATGAACCAGCCATGTAGCGCATCCCCCAGTCAATGCATGCCCCAATCAGTGGTAGCAGCATCATAAAAATGAACTAACCATGAGGAGTCTGAGTATGTCTGTATGTCTTGACATAAAATAGAGAGTTACTGTGAGAAAAGTATGATGGTAAACTACCTGCTCTATTGGAGAAGATGCTGAGGGCTAGATACTCACTTCTCCTTCTGATTGGCAACTGAGAAGGATTTTTCCCTTTTCTTCTTTCACAATCTTTCTTTGTTTCTTTTATTTTTTTTTCTTTCACTTCTCCCTCTCTCCAGTAAAATCTATCATTAGAATCGATAAATGCCATAATACAAACCAGATAGTAAATCTTCATGCAAAAGACAGTGGTCAGTTACTACTCTTTACATCACTTTCCTTACTATATTATAAAAAGTACTGTTACTTTTGATTTCCTTTCATATATTAAACCCTTCTTTTATTATAATAGTTGTATGCTATGGTTTAGACATTTACTTTCCTATTTTTACTTTGCTATGAAATTAAAATTGAAATATCATAGATAATTTTTTTTCTATTACTGCATAAACTGTTCTGGAGTTTTCCTAGTACCCAGTATGTACTAAAAAAAAAATACTATTGTGTCTTTTTAAGTTAATACAAGTCCTCACTGATCTTAACTAATGTTTAAGTTCTACCACATAAACTTGAATACTGAATGTTGAACTTCGTCCTAATAGGATCATACAACAGTATTTTTGAACTAATATTTTCAATCACCTCTTGATAATTCCAGTCTGACTGAAGCAGGAAAAAAAAATCACTATGGATCAAAAGAGTTCAAGTTTTTCATAGTATAAATAAACCTGCAAAATAAGCATAGTTACAGTGGAACTAACATTCCCTATCTAAAGTGACTGTCAGAGTATCAACATTTTTCACTGGTGGCAACTTAAAAAAAAACCCAGTTCTTGTGCATACACAGGAGGCAGACAAGCATAGGTGAAAGGAAAAAAAATCTTACATAAGTGAATACTAAGGTCCGGTATTATTAATGTTCGATTTTGCTGTATATTGATATGCTTTCCTTACCCTGGACCTCTCCTCTAGTTTTGTCATCATGACAACAGTTGCACCACGTTGCTCCCACATCATTCTCCAGAAGTCACCAAAGGTTTCCGGCAATGCCCCTTGTGTTGCTATATAAGCATTTTGTTTTCTGTATCCGTCTATGTAGTTGGCATTGATATAGTCACTGCCTGGTATTCCTGCAAAGAGAGAAGAGCGAAACATGGGGCAACAGTTCTGTGCTCTCTTATTATGTAAGGGCTGAAAGAATCCCATGATACAGCTGGATCAGTGAATCTTAGCTTGCTGCATGCCAAGTAGTACACAGGTACTTGCAAGTGAGTGGCTGCCATTTGCGGAGCTGAGGAGTATGATGGCTTCTCTGGGAATAGCCATTCTTTTGAGAGAAAGGGCTCACTCTGATAAGAAGTATTAAAAGAAGCCTGAATCTGAAGTTCATGGAGAGACCTGGGATTGCAAAATGCAGCATTTAAAATATGGTCTAACACTGCTTGCAGTCACCCACCAGCATGGCACAGTCTGCCTGGGCTAGACAGGGAAGCCTCTCTATCAGATGCCCTGTGTAGCTCCATTTGACACTCTTCTTGACCTTGTTGTATTTCTTTTAAATATAGAAAAGGGCATAACATTGTCAGAATATTAATATTACTGCTAAATTAATTTTTCCCTATTAAATAGGAAGTTAACTATGAGCTTTCTTATAATAAAACACATTATGTAAGTCAGATTTAAGAAACAGTGGAATCTGCTGTGTGGTGAAATAAAGACCTCTGTAAGTCTGAATAAAAACTAAATATATGAAGAGAAGGCTTAATCTAAGACCCGTGGGTGCACTGAGCCTACATTTCCAATCGCTCAAGGCTCAGATATTTTGGACAAGGTTTACAGATAGAGTTAGGGTGTGCCTGCCAGACACATGTCCATGCTTTGAGCCACTTGGAAGCGAGCCAGCTCCTAACTGGGATCCAATTAACTGAGGTTATGCAGTGTCACATCTGAACTGAGACCTGGACCATAACTTGCTGCTTGTCGAGGCTGAGGAGGACTATTGGCTGTACTGAAGATCATGTTACTAATCTGAACTAATAAGGCAGCCAAACTCACAGAAAGGGATAAATATGGACATACAGGTCTGAGTCTCATCACTCCTGAATTCCAGCAGGGCAGTGTCCAGCTTTTAACTCTGATTATAAGCATATTGAAAGGAAAAGCATGCAGATGGCAGTTATGATATCACTGACTTTTTTTTTTAACTGAGGACTTGAGGAAGAAAAGATAATCCGTTGAGATCTCAGTGCTGGTGGGATGGCAAAACAGTGTTTCCGACATTACTCCCATATTGAATGTGGAACTGTTCCCCGGAAGGGTTAGCTGAAAGGTTTCTTAAAGTAATTAACAGAAAATAATTCTTTTTTGAGCAGAAATTAATGACTTATGTTTACACAACCAATTTGCTTTGTCCAAGTCTACAGCCCCAGGATACAGTGCAGGTTCCACAAATTGTTTCAAAAGAAAGTCAAGGTGAAACAATCTCCCCGTTTTATTCTAAAGCTTCAACTATTTTCAATCCATAAAGCAACAGAGCTGAATTTCTTTGGTTATGAAACACCACAAATTATCAAATATGTTTTAAGAAATGTTTTTCAAGCTTTCTGTCAGAAACTGAACCTCCAAATCTACTCTGATTTTTAATCTCCTGCTGCTTACCCCAAATCAGGAAGTATCATGCAGCACACTTCTGTCTTTTGTGACAACCAGCAACATATATCCAAAACATCTTTCAAAATAATTTGAATTCAAAGGGAAAGTAGAATTATCTCTTTAACACTTTCCTCCAATCATTCTGGGTAAGCTTAGTACTTCATTCTACTACTTACTTAGTAATGAACAAACTCACTAACTGTGACACTAATTAAATTTCAATATAATCTTGAAATTATTCAGATTATGTGTTAATGCAGGTATAGCCTGTCATAAAATTTTGCCTTTATGGCCCAGAAATCTTAATAGATTTTCTTGGTTTATATGTTCAAATTACTTTTAAACATAAATTTTATTTTGATTTAACTTTCTCAATAATTAAACAAAAAATCTGACACAATATTTTAGGAAAGGAGAGTCTGTAACTTCAGGGTCACAAAAGAGGCAGCAAATGGCACTACTCAGGCAAGATGCAGGGATGGACACAGGAAGACTGGTTGACTGTTGTTAAACTGATTGAATGTCTCTTCTGTGATAAAAATAAAACAAAACAAAAAAAAACTTTAAAACCTGCATCCCTTATAGCTGAAAAGCATGATTTCCCTCCACAAAAGACATGAAATCGGAGTTCAAAAGCCTCAATCTTGTAGACTTGAAACTTTTTTACATGATACTTCTTATTCTGCATATTAGAATTAATGACTTAGAAAATACAATTGCTAGGCATAAAGCCCTATTTTCTTCCTTTACTGAGATAATAAAATATTTTTGCACAAAACAGATGAGAAAGAAAAATGAAGTCAATAAGAGAAATCTACACCAAGTGGGTATTATTACCAAAGGAACTGAGAAAGCTGGTTAGAAATGTTTTCTGCATAAATTAGAATTATATTATGATGTCTGGTGTCATACTTTGAAGCATATGTTATAAATAAAAGCCTGAGGAAAAAACGAAAAAGAAAAACAACACTTTTTTACAGTGGTTAAATGATCTTCTGGGGAAACTGTCCTCTGGAGCCAATACTGCACAAACACAGAGTGAAAATTACGCATGAGAAGCTTTGCAAACTGCACTAAAGAATGATCTTTACAAAGCTTAGCAGCAAATCCCAGTCCCTGATGTAAAAAAAAAATAATAAAAAATCACAATTTTCTTAAATTGTAAATACTCTTTCTACTTATTAATCTGTATCAAATATATAAACAAATAACATGAAAATAAGTAATTTCTAAATTAAATAAATTCTAATTCTTTCAATCAGGATGAAGAAAAGCTGATTTCCAGATTATATATTCCTTGATCACAGATGCAAGTAAGAAAGAATTAAGTTTAACAGTTACTGGTATTTACAAAGAGGATTTCTTCCCACCTAAGTTAAAGTTTCAGGTGGGACAGGAAGGGTAAGAGAGGTGGTGGGGTAGCCCTTTATGTTAGAAAGTGTTTTAATATCCTTGAGCTCGATTATGGTGATGATGGGACTGAGTGCCTGTGCATTAAAATCAGAGGAGCCCACAAGAAGGCGGATATTGTGATGGGAGTCTGTTATAGACCACCCAGCAGTTGATGAGCTCTTCTATAAACAACTGGGATAAGTCTCAAGATTGCTACTTCTTGTCCTTGTGGGAAACCTCAATCTTCCGAATGTCTGCTGGAAGTACAATACAGCAGAAAGGAAGCAGTCCAGAAGGTTCCTGGAGTGCGTGGAAGACAACTTCCTCAAACAACTGCTGAGCAAACCAACAAGGGAATGTGCCCTCCTGGACCTGTTGTTTGTGAACAGAGAAGGACTGGTGGGGATGTGATGGTTGGAGGATGCCTGGAACAAAGCAATCATGAGATGGTGGAATTTTCAAGCAAGCCGTCCCTGTGTTCCGGAAAAGGAGCTGGCGGGGAAAAAAAACAGCTTGGTTGAGCAGGGAGATCCTGAGGGACATCAAAAAGAAGAGAAATGTCTATGAACTTTGGAACAAGGGACAGGCATCTTGAATGGACTATAGGGAGGAAGTGAGATAGTGCAGAGGAAAAAGCAGGAGGGCTAAAGCCCAATTGGAGCTCAGATTGGCCAAGTCTGTGAAAGATAACAAAAAAATCTTTCTATAAATACATTAACAATAAAAGGAGGACCAGGGAGAATACTCAGTGACTGTGACAGGGCATGAGGACAAGGCTGGGGTACTTAATGCCTTCCTTGCCTCAGTCTTTAATATTAAGGAAAGGAGTTCCCTCTATGTACATACCCAGGAGTTAGAGGAGCAGAATAAAGCTCCCATGGTCCGAGGGGAGGTGGTTAGAGACTTGCTTGCACCTACAAGTCCATGGGGCCGGATGGGATCCATCCAAGAGTATTAAGAGAGCTGGTGGATGTGCTTGACAAACCCATTCAATCATCTTCCAACAGTCCTGGCTGACTGGGGAAGTTCAATTGGACTGGAGGCTGGCTGATGTTGTGCCCATCTACAAGAAGGGTTGGAGTGAACTACGTGATCAGGCCCAGTCAACATGGGTTCATGAAAGGCAGGTCTTGCCAAACTAATCTGATCACCTTCTATGACCAGCCTACTCCCTACGAGGGAAAGGCTGTGGATGTGGTCATCCTGGACTTCAGTAAAGCCTTTGACACAGTTTCTCACAGCATTCTGCTTCAGAAACTGTCAGCCTCTGGCCTGGACGGGCGCACACTCTCCTGGGTGAAAACTGGTTGGATGGCCAAGCCCAGAGAGTGATGGTAAATGGAGTTAACTCCAGCTGGAGGCCAATTACAAGTGGTGTCCCCCAGGGATCAGTGTTGGGTCCAGCCCTGTTCAATGTCTTTATCAGTGACTTGGATGAAGGCATTGAGTGCACCCTCAGCAAGTTTGCAGATGATGCTAAGCTGGGAGGAAGTGTCGATCTGCTGGAGGGTCGGGAGGTTGCAAAGGGATCTGAACAGGCTGGACTGCTGGGCTGAGACCAAAGGCATGAGGTTTAACAAGGCCAAGTGCCAGGTCCTGCACTTGGGGCACAACAACCCTATGAAGTGCTACAGACTAGGGGAAGAGTGCCTAGAAAGCTGCCTGGAGGAGAAGGACTTGGGGATGTTGGTTGACAGCAACTGAACACGAGCCAGCAGTGTGTCCAGGTGGCCAAGAAGGCCAATGGCATCTTGGCTTGTATCAGAAACGGCGTGGCCAGCAGGTCCAGGGAGGTTATTCTCTCTCTGTACTCGGTACTGGTGTCACTGCATTTCGAGTACTGTGTTTGGTTTTGAGCACCTTGCTACAAGAAGGATGTTGAGGTTCTGGAGCGAGTCCAGAGAAGCGTGACAAAGCTGGTAAAGGGGCTGGAGAACAAGTCTTATGAGGAACAGCTGAGAGAGCTGGGGTTGTTTAGCCTGGAGAAGAGGAGGCTGAGGGGAGACCCTATTGCTCTCTATAACTACCTGAAAGGAGGTTGCAGAGAGGAGGGAGATGGCCTCTTCTCACAAGTGACAGGACAAGAGGGAATGGCCTCAAGCTCTGCCAGGGGAGGTTCAGGCTGGACATGAGAATAAAATTTTTCATGGAAAGGGTCATTTGGCACTGGCAGAAGCTGCCCAGGGAGGTGGTTGAGTCTCCTTCCCTGGAGGTGTTTAAGGGATGGGTGGATGAGGTGCTGAGGGGCATAATTTAGTGACAGATAGGAACGGTTGGACTTGATGGTCCAAGAGGTCTTTTCCAAACTAGTGATTCTATGAATCTGTGAAAGTGGAAATTTCCACTTTATTTCTCTTCTTGCCTTTTATCAAGAAGACACACAGACAAACACACAAAAATCCTGTATATGCTTTAGCTAGAAAAATCCTTTTAAAAAGCAACTTAGTTTCACTGCTCATGAAAAGGCTAGGACACAGGGGGGAAGGTCCACTTACCACAGTATGTGATCAACTGTGTGTAATTTAACTAATGCAGTTTTGGGAAAGTCTAGGTGTAACTCAACACTTTGCACTGTGAGAAGATTTTCATCAAGGATTATCTGTAGCAGAATACAGTACTCTATGGGGTTATAGTGCTACCAGATCAAGAGAACAATAGGATCCACAATGCTCATCTCCACTTTCTCTCTCACTCATTGTATCCAATAGGTATTTTCTTTGTTTTCCACCCATTCTCATAGTCTCTTTAAGTACCATACCAATTTCTCTCAATGAGTCTCTTCATCACTGTTTTTGTGCATGACCTCAGTTTCACATCTTGTTTCAAAATCGCTTGGTATTCTGTAATACCGTTTTCCCACTCCCACTTTCCATTTCACACCATGCCACATCAGTTTTTGCCTCATAAAATCATAATCATAGAATGGTTTGCATTGGAAGGGACCTTAGGGATCATCTAGTTTTAACCCTCCTGCTATGGACAGGGACACCTCCCACTACATCAGGCTGCCTAAGGTCCCATTCAGCATGGCCTTCAACATTTCCAGTGAGGAGTCATCAACAACCTCCCTAGGCAACCTGTTCTAGTGCCTCACCACCCTCATCGTGAAGAATTTCTTCCTAATGTCTAATCTAAGTCTTCCCCTTTCAATTTAAAGCTATTGTCCCTCATCCTAGTGTTTAGCACTACATCCCCTTCTAAGAAGTCCATCCTCAGCTTTCTTTTAGCCCCTTCAGATGCTGGAAGGTCACTATAAGGTCTCCTCAGAGCCTTCTCTTCTCCAGGCTAATCAACCCCAACTCTCTCAATCTGTCCCCACAGCAGAGGTGCTCCAGCACTCTGATCATCTTTATAGCCCTCCTTTGGACCCATTCCATCAGTTCCCTATCCTTCTTATGTTGGGGATTCCAGAACTGCACACAGTAACCCAGGTGGGATCTCACAAGAGCAGAGTAGAGGGGTAGAATCACCTCCCTTGACACATGAACAGGTTGCCCAGGGAAGTTATTGAAAGTCCCCTCCCTGGAAGTGTTCAAGGCTAGGCTGGACGGGGTCTTAAATTAGCCTGGTATTGTGGGAGGTGTCTCTGCTGATGGCAGGGGGCTGGAAGGCTGGAACTAGATGATCTTTAAGATCCTTTTCAACTTGATCCATTCTAAGATTCTATTATAAGAAATCCCATTTTCAAATATCTTAAGAGTGCAAAGCAGTTCATATTTTACAGAGTAAGAGTGATTGAGAAATGAAACCAAATTAGCCAATGCCACAATTAAAGTGCAAAAAATAAAAGAAAAATGAAATATATAGCTCATGATTTACACTGAGACTTTGTTCATGAGCTGACAGTACAGCTTGCTGCAACACTCACTCACACCCACAAAACTAATAATGTGACCTCATTATTACTCATTTAATTTCTTGAAGACAGATATAATTTTAAATAGCTTTAATTAGACTTCACGTTTTATTCAGAAACTGAAGTCAAATCATGATATTATTTCAACCCTTTACAAAGGCTAAGTACTGAACGGCCTTTCTTTTTAAAACAAATTAAACCATAAACCTTTGTTTCTGTGCTGCTTCACTAGGAGAGGTACTGTTTGTCATAAAAAGAGTGCAAAGTAATAGGATTAGATTCTGCAATGCTTATAAACAAGTTGGAAAAATGTAGCGATGAACTCAAACTTCTGATTAAGCTGTTCTATTGGCTTAAATCAATGACTGGTGTTTTGAAATATGTCTGAGCAAAAATGAACTAAAGCAGCTACTGGGTGCCAATAACAATCGTTTATGTGGAAGTATTTGTACCACAAAATCTATCTACTTAAGGAGATTATCAAATTCAAATGACTAACCACAAAACTGTAGTGTAAGAACTCACTGTAAAATGAAGCAGGTCAGGCCAACAGAGATATCTATAGTAATAAACATTGGTAAATGAAAGTTTTTCAGTAGGCTTGAGGAAAATTCACTGCATGTCATCCAAACAATGTCAGATATGAAGGAAACAGAAATAATAGAAAAAGAAAATCTCTTGATTCCTGGATTGTGGATAGACTGTTGGGACTAGGAGAGTCTGCTGAAGAAGGAAAGGATGAAAGAGATAGAGACTCCAAGTGAACTGCTGCATTATTGGGAATTACGGAAAAAGTTACTGTCAAAAAGGGGTGGGCAGAAGACAGAATTAAGCTGGACAAAGAAAGGGACTGTGTATAAAAAAAAAAGAAGTATTTGAAAGGAAAAGAAAAAGGCAAGAAAAATCTGAAAAATGTGAAATGCAGGGTGGAAACTAGGCACTGGGAGCTACAGAAGATCTGCAGGAAAGGTGAGAAGGTGGGGAGCAAAAAAAAAGGCTGGAAAACAAGAGTGCTGCAGAGAAAAAGAAAAGAAGTTTAGATTTGATCTGTTTTGCTTTCAAAGTTTAGTTTTAAGAAAGGGTACCGCGTGAATGTAAATGGATTGTTTACTATAGTTCTTCAGAGACAACAGCATTCTGCCAGTGCTCTGGCCACAATACAATGAGTTAGCAGTACATTGCATGACAGTGCAAAGGAGAGCTGGACTACCATCAGGATGGGACTGAGTGCCTGTGGGTGAAAATCAGAGGAGCCCATGGGCAGGCAGGTATTGTGATGGGAGGCTGCTATAGACCACCCAGCCAAGAAGAAGCAGCTGATGAGCTCTTCTACAAACAACTGAGTGTAGTCTCAAAATCGCTACCTCTAGTCCTTGTGGGAGACTTCAATTTCCCAGATATAGGCTGGGAGTATAATACAGCAGAAAGGAAGCAGTCCCGGAGGTTCCTGGAGTGTCTGGAAGACAATTTCCTCACACAGCTGGTGAGCGAACTGACAAGGGACGGTGCCCTCCTGGACCTGCTGTTTGTGAACAGAGAAGGACTGGTGGGGGATGTGAGGGTTGGAGGACGCTTGGGGCAAAGTGATCATGAGATGATAGAGTTCTCAGTGCGGGGTAAAATGAAGAAGGTGGAGGTTAGCAGAACAGTCACATTAAACTTCCAGAGGGCAGACTTTGGACTGTTCAGAAAGCTGGTCAGAACAGTCCCATGGGAGGCGCTCCTTGAGGGCAAAGGTGTCCATGAGGGCTGGGCGCTCTTCAAGAAGGAACTCCTAGCAGCTCAGGAGAAAGCTGTCCCCACGTTCCAGAAAAGTAGCTGGCGGGGTAAGAAATCAGCATGGATGAGTAGGGAGGTCCTAAGAGACATCAATAGGAAGAGGAGGGTCTACGACCTCTGGAGGAAGGGGCAGGCATCCTGGGGGGACTATAGGGAGGAGGTGAGAACGTGCAGGGAAAAAGTCAGGAGGGCTAAGGCCCAACTAGAAATGCGATTGGCCAAGTCTGTGAAAGACAATAAAAAGTCTTTCTACAAATACATCAACAGCAAAAGGAGGGCTAGGGAGAATCTCCAGTCCCTAGTAGATGCAGAGGGAACAAGAGTAACAGGGGATGAAGACAAGGCTGAAGTGCTCAATGCCTACTTTACCTCAGTCTTTAACAGTAAGGAAAATTGTTCCCTCTGTGCACAACCCCAGGGTTTCGAAGAGAACTATGAGGTTCCCATGGTGCAAGAGGAGGTGGTTAGAGACTTGCTTGCCCGGCTAGATGCCCACAAGTCTATGGGGCCGGATGGAGTCCACCCAAGAGTTTTGAGGGAACTGGCGGATGTGCTGGCCAAACCCCTTTCCATCATCTTCCAGCAGTCCTGGATGACTAGGGAGGTTCCGCTGGACTGGAGGCTGGCTGATGTCATGCCCATCTATAAGAAGGGGCGCAGGGAGGATCCGGGGAACTACAGGCCTGTCAGTCTGACCTCAGTACCAGGGAAAGTCATGGAGCGGGTGATCTTGAGTGCTATCAAGAAGCACTTGCAAGAGAACGGGGTAATCAGGCCCAGTCAACACAGGTTCATGAAAGGCAGGTCTTGCCAGAGTAATCTGATCACCTTCTATGACCGAGTGACTAGACTTTTGGACAAGGGAAAGGCTGTGGATGTGGTCTTCCTGGACTTCAGTAAAGCCTTTGATACAGTTTCTCACAGCATTCTGCTTCGGAAACTGTCGGCCTCTGGCCTGGACGGGCGCACACTCTCCTGGGTGAAAAACTGGTTAAATGACCAGGCCCAGAGGGTGGTGGTAAATGGAGTTAAATCCAGCTGGAGGCCAGTGACAAGTGGGGTTCCCCAGGGCTCAGTCCTGGGTCCAGTCCTGTTTAATGTATTTATCAATGAACTGGATTGAAGGCATTGAGTCCTCCCTTAGCAAGTTTGCAGATGACACCAAGCTGGGTGGAAGTGTGGATCTGCAGGAGGGTCGGGAGGCTCTGCAAAGGGATCTGAACAGGGTGGACTGCTGGGCTGAGACCAACAGTATGAGGTTTAACAAGGCCAAATGCCGGGTCCTGCACTTGGGGCACAACAACCCTAAGCAGAGCTACAGACTAGGAGAAGTCTGGCTGGAAAGCTGCCTGGAGGAGAAGGACCTGGGGGTGCTGGTTGACAGCCGACTGAACATGAGCCAGCAGTGTGCCCAGGTGGCCAAAAAGGCCAATGGCATCTTGGCCTGTATCGGAAACGGTGTGACCAGCAGGTCCAGGGAGGTTATTCTCCTTCTGTACTCGGCACTGGTGAGGCCGCACCTCGAGTACTGTGTTCAGTTCTGGGCCCCTCACCACAAGAAGGATGTTGAGGCTCTGGAGCGAGTCCACAGAAGAGCAACGAAGCTGGTGAAGGGGCTGGAGAACAGGCCTTATGAGGAGCGGCTGAGAGAGCTGGGGTTGTTCAGCCTGGAGAAGAGAAGGCTGAGGGGAGACCTTATTACTCTCTACAACTACCTGAAGGGAGGTTGTAGAGAGGAGGGTGCTGGCCTCTTCTCCCAAGTGACAGGGGACAGGACGATAGGGAATGGCCTCAAGCTCCACCAGGGGAGATTTAGGCTTGAGATAAGGAAAGGGTCATTAGGTATTGGAACAGTCTGCCCAGGGAGGTGGTTGACTCACCTTCCCTGGAGGTGTTTAAGGTGAGGGTGGATGAGGTACTTATGCGCATGGTTTAGGGATTGGTGGGAATGGTTGGACTCGACGATCCGGTGGTTCTCTTCCAACCTGGTTAATCTGTGATTTTGTGATTCTGTGAGATATCAAAATCCAACATGAAGTCATGTGATTACTTTATAGCTCACTGAAACTTCATTTAGTGCTTCTTTAAGACTGAGTAACACTGAAATTATCTATCAAAGGAGACTTTTTTTGGATAGAAATAATCTTTTATATCTCTAAATGATGCCCTGAAAGGGCAGATGAATGTTTTTACTAATATGAAATGAAATTATTTCTAGTTTAATGATTCCTACAAAACACAGTTTCAATTTGAATGTGCAGAGTAAATTGTGAGGTATCAAATCTTTGTTACCCATTCAAGAAGAAAGTCATGGGATGTTCTCTTGAAGCTTTCATAGGGCCATAGAACAGTTTGGGTTGGAAGGCACATTCAAAATCATCTAGTTCCAAACCCCATGGGTAGTGACACCTTCCACTTGATCACATTGCTCAAAGACTTATCCAGCCTGGCCTCAAACACCTCCAGGGACGGGGCATCCACAACCTCTCTGTGATCCACAACCTCTTCCAGTGCCTCACCACCCTCAACTCTTAGTATCTAATCTAAATCTACCCTCTTCTAGCTTAAAATAATTACCCTTCATCGTATCACAGCACTCCTTGATAAAGAGCTCCTCTCCACCTTTCCTGTAGGCCCCCTTTAAATACTGGAAGTCTTCTGTAAGGTTTTCTCAGAGCTGACTCTTCTCTAAGCTAACAATTCTTTCAGCCTGTCTTCTTATGGGAGGTGCTCCAGCCTTCTGATCAACTTTGTGGTCCTCCTCAGGACTTGCTCTAACAGATCCATGTCCTTCCTATACTAAGGACTGCAGCACAGGAACATTCCTGTGCTGAGAACTTTCCCAATGGAGAGTATAGTATGTATACACAAAAAAGCTGGAATTGTTTCAAGCTGACTTCAAGGTTATCAAGAATGATACTATTTTTGTTGTCAAATTACAACTACAACAGCATATACAGATACATAAACAAAAATTAATATACTCCTATGATTTATCTCAGCTTTGCTGTTGAGAAAGACACCATGAAGACTACCTACCCTATTACTGCATCACTGAAGTACTTCTGTTGTTTTTAAAGCACTCCAGGCACACAGGAGGAAGGGACATGCAATTACCCTCAGTGTGTAATTATATATTGTTAGCAGAATGCAACACAAATGCAATGTGAAAGATTGCAAATAATTCGTACAAAGTATGACTGTTCAGTAGATGCTCAATAATTTATACTGACCAGAACACTTTCTAAATCTAAAGATGATGGCCTAAATACTGGATGATAATGTCCCCAAAACTATCAATCAGACAAATATGAACATAAGCAGTTTCTTGTCTTTTTTTTTTTTCTTGATAATACGTATTACACCCAGAGACTTCTAGCTTTAGCAGCATTTTAAAGCCTCTAAATTTCCAATCAAACAAAAATTACATTGCTGAAACTTGATAGATTTTTTTTTAAAAACCACTAGCCTTACATAAATTCATGTCACATAAGGCAGACTTTTAGTCTTTGATTCTCCTAAAAGAACTGGCAAGACTTTAAAATAGAGAATGTTTATTCATTCTTTTCTGCATATTTTATTTACTCCCTAGAGGTTTAAGATCACAGAACTAACTATTTTAACTTGTTCTATTTCTCTTTTAATCAGCAAATTCTGCCCTTAAATCCTTTCTATGCATGCAGCAAACTTTGTTACACTATGACATTCTTTCACCACACTGTAAAATTCCAAGTGACCCTCTCAGACATAGTGAAAGGCAGCACAACATGAGTGATGTGATTTCAAGGACATGGGAACAAAATTTTGTGAAGTAATACTTTTTTTCAGGTGGAAATTCAAATTACCACAACTAATCTGAGTTTTCTTTCCAAAGGGACATCTAACATAATAAAATTTTAACAGTAGTGAGTTTAGTAATACAAAAAATATTTATTGAAAAATGAGCAATTGCGTTGTGGAACTCCATGGCCTGTGCAATTACAAAAGCCAAAACCACAGTGGTGATTCAAAACCACATTTAAACATGTGTAACAAGTTACAAAAGGTAACAAAACAGAGAATCTGAAAGCATTACGAAGCCCTGTGTCTGGGGCTAATGTAGTCTTCAATCCCCTGATATTATCAATGGGTGCAAAGAAGTAATTTCAAATCACTACCACATGTTTTTAAGGCTTTCTAGGAACTACATTGTATTTGCTACAGTCAGATGAGCAGCAGAACAAAACTAGCCTTGCACCTTATTCTAGACTTGTAATTACATCATTCCATGTTTGTGCAACACCATTGAGAGATAAAGTGACCATTAGTGGAGGATTAGGTTGATAAATGCTTAGTTTCTTGTACATATGTATTTGTTCCTAATTAGGGAGCAAGCATCTAGGTGTAAGCTGGAGCTCTTCATCTTAGAAAGAGCACAGTTATTATTCAATCCTCACTGAGAATATTATTTTTCTTATGGACACCATGTAAAATCCAATCAAATATTCTCCGTATAGCTGTACAAAAAAAAAAAAAAACAAAAAAGTAATGTAGTCCAAATTTAGGTCCTGATTCAACTTGAATAATAACATAGGTAAAGCAAATTTGGTTTTTAAACAATATTCAAAGCCTTGATTTCCCTGGTAGCATGAAAACAAATGCAGCTGTCAACTAATTAAAATGCTAGGCAGGTTGCATATATTCATTACAGGAATATTTACTTAACACTTAAAAGAAAAGCACTTATTACCAAATGCTAAGACCAATGTATTAAATCTACAAAGGTACACACAGAATATTTCAGAAACACAACCATGTATAATCCCAGGGGGGGAAATGTAAAAAGATAGTTAAATACTAATTTATTACTGCTTTTGAGACAAATTATCATAGCATAAAAAAGCATTTAATATTTGATTTATGTTGCTTTTTTCACTATAAACTGAAGACTGAGAAAATATTTATAATTATGCAAATAATTAAATGGGTCAAAATCGCCCTTGTGGTTTTATGTCTAACACTGATGTTTCAAAGGGCTATGGTATTTTAGGATCAGTGACTATTGTAGGATTAAAAATTTTAGCGTCTTTGTCATATTTCTTATTTAAAACAGGAAATCAAACATTAGAGTTTAACTGTATGTCATCTCTGCTTCTTAATATATTCAGTCCTTTCTTATAGATACAATCTAGCTTTTTTACTATCTATTATTTTAAAAAGTAGTCTAATGTACTGTGTAACTAGATGGATTTAATTACTTTGACTAACATTTTCTGTTTTGCCTCATGAGCTTTCTTCTCATTCTCTGAATATGCTCATTTTCTTTAAATGAACAAATTTCACGGGCCATTTACATAAAGGGGAACCTGGCAGAACTTTCTAAGCCCATATGTCTGACATAAAATAACATATAAATTTATTTGAAGTCAGACTTTTTCCTCTCCTTCTTCTCCACAGTACGTAACTCTTTTTCAGTCTTCTTTCAAGTAGACTCATATCTGAGCTAAACATTTAGTTCCAAAGTACTTAATCCAACAATTCAGAACAGCAGTCCAATTCCCATTTCTGGTCTTGCCTGACCATAAGCCCAGTTGTCTTTTCTGGACCAGTGATGTAGAAAGGGATATTGTTCTTGAATTACCTCAACTATAATGCTAACTAAAATACCCTCTGTTTAGTGTTGAGACAGGTAGTTCTACCAGGTGGTGGCAGGTTTCTAAACACCTACATTCTTCTACAACGCAATGTGAAAAATTGTAAGTGATGCTACAAAAAATCTTGTCAGAACTGCTATATGAGTCTTAGAGGTGGAACTAATATAAGCAGATTATCATATGCAGATTCTTCAAGGCAATCATTTAAATTTTCTAATACTCTTAAAAAGCTTTATCAGTGCTATCAAAGCCTATGGTATGCAGCTGCAGTAAATAAGGGAAAAACTAAACTTCAATCCATGGGATTGCCTTTTTTCTTCATGAAGTGTCTACTATTAAAAGATATTACCCCAATGAATACTATCCCTCCTGTATTTGGTGCCTTCACATCTGGAGTAGTCAATGATAAGCAGTTTCTTACAACAGTAAATTAAAGTACCTTGCAGTTTAAATTTTATCATGTTAGGACCGAAATAATTATGATCCCCTACATCTTAAGCATTGTATGCAAGCACTGTTAGAGTTACTAAAGGCAAATTGTATTTTAATTTAAATATATAATCAATTATATTCTGGTCATCATTAATACCTGATTTTCATCAATATAAAATAAACTGAAAATGTGTCTTTACCCAAAAAAGCATGTTATAGGTCAGGCAGAACTGGTAAGGCAAGAAATTCAGTGAGCAAAAAACAGTGCTTCCTTGTACTTTTAGCACTAGGTAAAAGAGATACAGTACTCAAGGGTGATCATCTTCTACAGTTCACTTAAGATAAAACTCTAAAATGTTCAAAGTTTTTGATAGCTTTTTCAACAAGAAAGAATGATATAATGAAGAGGTCTCATTATACCCCTCTGTCAATCTTTTTGAAGTGAAATACTGAGGTTCCAAGAGCATCTACATGTTGGCAGAGAGTTTTCAACAATTTCCCTGACAACATAAAGTTGCATTTTTTTTCCCCATAGTAAGGATCTGGCAACTGAAATTCAGTCATCAGATATGCTGATAATGTCCTTAACTGACAAAAACTTAAATTCATGCATGGTTACTACCATATTTGCTTTGCAGAATTACTATAACTAAACAGCAAGGATAATTCACTTTAGACAACATGTTGGCATAAACACAAGGACAGGATGCACTCAGTGCTATGTGTGACCCTGTGTCAATTCTAGAGCATTTTCATACTGAATTATTGAGTATGACTATCAGAAAAAGATTGTCATTATAGAAAGTAACTGCAAGTACTTTAATTAACACTTCTTTTACTATGCAAAGATATCAGGAGGTAAAATTATACTGCATTTTAGGATTTAATTAATTTAAGCTTAAAGGTATCCTTACCTTCTATTGCTGAGAGTAGAACACGAGAATGGTCATATGCAATTACATTCGCATATCTGTTCTTTGGTTTATTTACTTCCAGGTTAGAATGTTCCCATGTGAACTGCTGACCAGGATCAATAGACTTCAAAAGAGAACGAGAAGAAATAGGGACATTTTTAGCTAAGGATTACATATTTGTTGCATTCATCATGATTACAAATCATATCCTCCCACAGTTTACTCTGGAAATATTTTACTTTTGAAAGAAAATTATTACTTTCAGAGACATTGTATCATTTTATATTATAGTATATAAAACATTTTGTATTTATGTATTATAGTATATAAAATATTTTGTATTTATGCATCCGAAATTTCCATCAGGAATTTAAACTATAAGCTTTTAAAATCTAAGTCTTTCTATTCAGAAAGGAAGACCTTCAAAAAGGTCTTTCTCTTCAGAAAGGAAGGGACCTTAGAGATCATCTACTTCCATCCTCCTTGCTATGGGCAAGGACACCTCCCACCAGACCAGGCTACACAAGGCCCCCTCCAACCTGGCCTTGAACACCTCCAGGTTGCCCTAGGCAACCTGGGCCAGTGTCTTGCCGCTCTCATGGTGAAGAGGGTGTCTAGTCTATATGTGCCTCTATCCAGTTTATACCCATTGCCCCTAGTCCTGTCACTACAAGACTTCGTAAAAAGTCCATCGCCAGCTTTCTTGTAGCCCCTTTCAGGTAGTGGAAGGTCACTACAAGATCTCCTTAGATCCTTCTCTTCTCCAGACTGAACAAGCCCAACATTCTCAGACTGTCCTTGTATGGGAGGTACTCCAGCCTTCTGATGACCTTTGCAGCCCTCCTCTGGACCTGTTCCAACTGTTCCATATCCTTCTTTTGTTGAGGATTCCAGAACTGGACACAATAATCCAGCTGGGGTCTCACAAGAGCAGAGCAGAGTGGCAGAATCCCCTCCCTCGACCTGCTAGCCACATTTCTTTTGATGCAGCCCAGGATATGGTTGGCCTTCTGGGCTGCCAGCACACATTGCTGGCTCATGTCAAGCTTCTCATCAACCAGTAGATGATACCCGCTTATGCCCACTATACTAGTGGCTGTATGAAAGGTCATGCCATACTGAGACTTTGCTTTCCCTTTCTGTAATATCAGAGAGCTTAAAATTGTTTCATAAACAAGTACATGCAACTATGGTTTGTGGCTTAACTCTGGTAACAATCAGCAGGCCCCTGTGCCAGGTTGCTGTAAATCGTAAAAAACTAATGACACAGACAAGCACAGATAGGGCAGTTCATTGACATTATGTTTGCATCCCATGAGCAGATCAGCAACAAAGCACAAGCAGAAGCTCCATACTGCCAGTACAGCATCAATCCACCACTTTTACATCACTTAAGCTGACTCTTCCCATGGTTACAACAGCTGCAAATCCATTTTATGTTAGTGGAAATGAAATATGACCTGTAATCTGTTAGAGCAGGTATGAATGACAATGAACATACGTGAAATTAATTAGTCTGATCTATTAGGATATATCCTTTAGATTAATAATTACAGTTTGGCCAGTCAGAAAACTGCTTCATTCTTATGCAGCTTTAAATAACTTACACAATTTACTTGAATTACATTCAGGGAACTACTTTGCTTCTTCCTTGCCTGACTGCCTCAAAGAGCGATCTCAGAATACCCCAGTATGCCTGCTTGGGAAACAAAGTCCCAATACCTTATCCTGTCTACTAATACCCTAGACTCAAACAACTTTTTTAATAGTTAACAGCTTGTTTTCCTAAATTTTGCTAACTTTCATTACAGTCCTCTGGAGCTGGCCTGGCTGAGCTCGCCTGCATAAGTGAGCTGAGATCTGCTGACCAGAGGAGTGTGATGGTTCAGGTGCTGGCTTACACTTTACACATTGTTTTTCCTCCAGCAGTTGAGGCAGAAAGTATGGCAGCTCCTCCCTCAAGGTGGATGTTTTAGAGGAAAAAGAAAGAAATGTGGAAGCACAATGAAGACCATGAAAATTTTACTCGTGGCTTGGATATGATTCACTATAGCTGTATCATTTTGTGCAGCAGTAATCGTTCTTAAGAACAGAATTCTAAAATGGTTTGCAGCTCTGAATGACTCTGTTTTCTTTTAATTAGCATGTTTGCCCCATGCTCAAAAGATATATTAAAAAAACCCCAAACAATATGTGGGTTCACAATCTTAGCAGCTTGTGGGAATATGCTTAATATATCCTAAAATGTTAATAGTATCAATATCTTACTATTATTAAACTAGTATGTTAAGTATCCTAATAGTCTGGTTATTGAAGAGTTTTAGAAAACTGTTGATTTTTTTTTCAGCCTTACTGTGTTTTGTTTTCATATATATGAACAACAAACTTTCACCAAATCTGTATTCTGCCACTTGCAAAGGCAGATATCACTTCTGCACTATGCTGCAGTGTAAATCTTTCCAAAATTAGAGTTTGGTCCTTCTCTGACCAAAACATTGCTTTTGCTGACTACACAGTGAAATTAAAATTTATCAGTACAGCAAGTGGTAAAATTTTACCTTGTAAATTTCTTATTCTGTTTTCTTACAATTTAGTTTTGGCTGATATATTTTTGTAACAGGGAAGCACTGCTTCATTTAAAACTACATACATTTTTATTGTTACTGCTACTTATTTAACCTGTAGTGAAGACAAAAATTTTGGATCGTATTTCCATCAGCACTGGGAAGGGGAATGTCATAAACACATACAGTATATTTAAGACATATAATATGCCTTTTTAATCACTGACCACCAACACATCTACATCATATGATTGAAAAGCAATTATGTTTACATAATGGCTTCTCTCAGCAAGCTTCTTGACTCTCTTACTTTTTGAGTGAATGGAATGAATAAGACAAGTAGCGCTGGTTCTTTTCAGGTGAAGTTTTTGGTATTTCAGAGAGTAATCAGTATGAGTTTAGCTTAGAATTCAAGTAATAAATTAGATCAAAACCAGTAATTTCAAATTAAACAGAAGAAGCTCTCAATATATGAATGTGTTATACTCTAAATAAATATTTAAATAAAATAAATTATTTGACCAGCAATAAAACACTTGTACACTATCTATGACTTCCTAGTCAGATGTTTTTGAGAGACATATACGCAAAAATGGGAGCTAAAGAGCATTGCCTCAGAATAAGGCAACACTGCTCTGCAATGTTACCTACAATGCCCAAATATTCCAGAAATTAATTCATTATATAAGATGTTACCTACACTTTCACTGCACTTCAAAAGAAAACCAGAAATAATAGAATAAACTGCTATCTACCACGCCTCTAGTTTTGAGCCTGGACAGCAGGACTCAGGCTTTACCCAATCGAAAAGAAAAAGGGTGCACACATACTAAAAACCCCCATAAATTATCTATTCATAACTACAATTACTTGTAAAGGTAAAGTTTAAGGTGTATTTTGACATGTATAGTTGCATATAGAAAATTATGGTCTAAGTAGATAGTTATCTATTATGAGAATTATCCTCAGCTCTATATTATACCTATAGTCAATGTGAATTTATAGATTATTAAGAATACTTTACATATAAAACTTAGCTTCCACTGTTCAGTATTCTTCTCTTTTTCACTTCTTACTGCTTAAGTGATCTAAAGCTGCTTTTCAATACCAAGAAAAAAACAGAGCAGCTTTCTCTGTTAGCTGTTTGGAGAAGCAGATGAGGATATATTCATCACAGCAGCACACTATATTCCCCATTCATTCCTTTGTGTGATGTATAGCCAGATGGTGTAATTCAGTGATTAATATTTAGGCCTGCATGCAGACATAGTTAACATAAATTATGTTGAAACCAGGCAAATGGACTGAACTTTAATCTTTCCCATTTTTCTCACCAATCTGAACCACTTTGTGGCCTTACTATCCTCCCACAAAGCACTGTTTTGGCAAAAGGAAGTTAATCTATATTTCCTCAGACTTAATAGCCACACTTGAACAAAGAGTAGAGTGGTATTGGCAGACACATTTCAGAAGTGTGAAAGACCAATAACTCATGAATAACAAGTCTGTACTAACAGTTTTAATGAGTGCTTTAATGGTTTAATGGACAGTACTTTAATAGGATTTCTAGTATAGTCATTCGGAAAGCTTCCCTCCAATAAAGCTGTCATTAACAAAGATCTGGATTTCTTCATAGCAAAACTGTGTAGTATGGGTGATTTGTGCAAAAGAAATAAAGATATCTGTACTACTGTTGTTACCCTCCCCTGCTTTGACTAATCTTTCAGCTATTGTGTTCTGAATGGTTGGATGCTGGAAAAAAGTCTGGTCTGTTACTGGGAAAAGACTTGAGCAATATTTACTAACATGATGCACTATCCACAAAATATTTCTTTGATTGTGAATCATGGTGACAAAAATGTGTTTCCACAATTTCAACACCTCCCCTCCCCCTAACAGTAAACTCTGTACCTGCTCATTGTGAAGTTTTCCTTTACAGTATTTAAATAAATAAGAGTCAAATATTCCCTGCTGTAATTGTGAGCCTTCCAGAACTATATCCTGATACAGTACTGGGGAAGGAATGAGTATGACAAAATGCCACCCTTCATGGTATAAGCTGACATATGCCTGCTTGTGCTGGAACACTGCTACTAAGGGTCACCCTGCCAGAAAATTAACAGCCAGTTGGTTTGACTCTTTGTCTTTTGTGGGGATTGTGAGTTACTGTGTAGATCTGACAAGCCCAGAAGGGCATATCTTGTAAAGATTTTCCCAGCACTGTAGGTGCTGTGTTTGAGGCTCAAACAAATAATGAAAAAGCACTGGGTGACAAAGAAACTTAAGACCAGCTAGAAAAATAATAATGAAAAAGATAAGCATGAGAGGACATCAATGCAAATGGACTCTGCACAACTGGAGAAAGTAGTCAGCTACCCATAAAAATGAAAAATTTTACCCTCTTCTATCAATGTGAGCAATTGCAATGAGATTTTCATATCATAGGTGATGAATCCATAAGACACTACTGTATCAAGCAGGAAACTTGCTAATAAAATTAGATTTATATACTGCATTACCAAAACATGAATGCTAGATGCACGAACAATTATACTGTTTCCAATCACAGAAAGTTGCCGACGGGAGTTGTGGTTTCCTATTAAGGCACAGGTTTTCATATTACACTGTAAACGCTGCCATTTTAAAGAGATATGAGGGATAAACCCACATGTTTTACAAGACTAAATCTTCTTTGGAATTCAAATTGAAGCTTGTATCCTGGTCCTAAACCCAGTTGAAAATGCACAGATGATGCGTTTTCTGTTGATTGTCAAAGGAAAGTAACTGAATTGTTCAAGATCAGCTAGAAATACAACTAAAGCCTTTGCCAAACTCCTCTCAAGAACAAAGATTTCCTCCGTGATATCAAGCTAATATTCCTTTGACGAAATGAAATAATGTAAAACTAGATTCCAATGGAATCAACAAACTTTATAGGGATATAACTAAGGTATACTTAAGGAGAAAAACAAGAATTTGAAAACACATTTGAAGCAAAGTCTTTGTTATAAAAAAAGCTTTAGAAACCCTCACTTGTAAAGAACTAGACTCACTGTTTTCTATTTCTTTGCCTGCAGCCTTATGTACAATCTGTTTATTCCCTATCTGCAATTAAAATCCTTTGCCCATGTTATCGTAACCACTTGTGGTGGAAATAATTTTGTGTTGAAAACAGAAAATTATGCTCAACCTCAGGTACAAAATAAATCAGGAGCAGAAGAATACTTGAGTAACGTAAAACCTTGCCTACTTTACATATTTACATGATTAAAGCATCCTGTTGTTTTATTTTATATAGTACATGAAATACAGCAGCTCTTAAACACAAAATTTTGTAATTGTCTCATATGAGACACTGGTGCTTCTTTAAAATTTCAACATGGGTTTAAATTATCGTCAACATTCATTTTTTTAAAGAAAGGAGTAAAGATGTTAAATTCTTCATTGTTTCCTCCACGAGACCCCTAAAAATCCTGAAAACGACTCTTTCAAAAAAGCCACCCAACCTCAGTTTTACCTGTAATGAGCTACATAGTCTGCCTTTTAACATTATTTCTTGCTATAAGAAGTTTACTACTTTTCTTTTCCTACAGATATCACTATTTTTGGTTAGGGAAAATAAAACAGTCATTTATTACAGTATTTGATTATTCCTTGGCAAAATAACATTAGGTATCAGTCCGAAACTTAGCATCCTAATACAATAATACCATCTTTTTTTAATCTGAATATTCTTTTAATTATATAAACATAAACAAATGTTATCCCAAGGAAACATTCACAACACAAAAGAAGGAGATAATACACTAGAATAAATCTTGACTATTGCCACTTCTGATTCCTGCATTTTCTCTTTAAAATTCTCCATCATAACTACCTTCCTGGCTTGGATCCTAGGTGGAACTAAATGCCAAGCAACCTAGGTGAATGCAATAGCATATGTGCTATTAATAAGAAGACAAACAAGTTTTCATCGTTCACTGACTACACTAATTGTTTCTCAACAAATGGAGCATATCATATAAAAAAAAATTCTAGAATACCAATAAATTCTGTTTGCAATATTAAAAATGAGGAAACTGTTGTAAAGGTAGAGAATAGAAAATGAATTTTTGCTCAGAAGAAACTGATTTTTATTTAAAAGTCACTATCACCTGTAATGATACAGGAGTTAAATTCAGGTATTTCTTTAGTATAGACTCATTAAGTAGATTATCTGTTCTTCCTGGATTTTAAAGTGTTTTAAATCAGTAATAAATTTTGTATATGCTTCTACTAATAGATTACTTATTTTGCTTTAGTGTCTAGTGTCTTTTTATCTTATTGCAGATTAAGATACAAAAAGATAACTGCACTAGATTCTATAAATTGTCTTCACAGACAGACAGACAGGCACAGACACACTCTCTCTAAGTCATACCATAACACACAGAGGCTGGTACAGTAACTCTGTGTTACAGCAACAGATTCTTACTAAAAAATGATACGGATCTGAATCTACTTTCTTAAAGGTGTAAAGCTATAACTACAGATCCTAGTTAATAAATGTGAAATTATTTTACACAAGACCCATGAATATACTTTCAAGGAATAGGTATTCTGTTCTATGTTGTAGGAAATGACTTCACAAATACACCCAGGGTATTGCGTGAAGTAGGCAGAACATTACTGTTCTCATTCAGTCTGTCTTCATGATCTCTTATTATTATTATATTCTAAAGCCTGAGTTAAGAAGGAGATACATTATGAAAGTCAGTTTCTTGTGAATATGGCTTTCTGTTTGGCAGCTGTCAAGTCCAAAAGGAACGTTGTCCCATTGAAACTACCAAAGTCAGCAAAAGCTTCTTAATAATCTGTTGGGTTGGGAACCTTGTCTTTAATTTAGAAGTACATGACATAAAAGATATGTCATGGTAACAAAGTAAATCAACATTTTGCATAGGCTTGGGGATTGTAAACAAAATTCTTAATGTAGGATTATCAAAATTTATTTTGAAGTAGAAATTAACTGAGAATTGGATGTAGCACTATCTATGCTAAAAGTAAAAAAGCACTTTATCCAACTGGTGAAATATAAGTTTATTTAAATATTGGAATAGTCATAATCTCCATAATGCTTCACGGAAATGAAATTCTACATTTTTCTTTTTTATTTTCTTTTTTTATTCCCCTGAGAATATACAGTTTCACTATACATATTGCTACTTACTTTTTGCAATATCTGCTTTCCCAACTTGCCATGTTACCCTGGGTATTCCTTTCAGAACCAGAGTGCAAAAGGACGTAGTTTGGAGTAATTGTTTTTTGAATGGCAATTTCAGATTCTTTCTCAACTAGATGTCACACAGCACAAAAAGGAATATATTTTCATGAAAAAAAACCCAAAACAACCAAACCAATACAAAATGAAATACACCGCTCCTACAAAAACCTCAACCCAAAAAAAAAAAACATTTGGGAAGCTTTGTACCAGAATAGTGGGTTGAGTTTGGGTTTATTTGAAGAAAGCCACCCTGTCTTCTCTTACGATCCAGGTCTACAAAGAAGTGTTCCTTCTCCTTCTCTAAGACAGCTGCAAGGAAGTTAGGGGGTTTCATCAGAAAATTATGCCAGAGGGTATAGATCAGCAGAGGAGACAACATGTAGATGTGCATCTTCCGTGGGAGAACTTCTTTTCTCTCATTTGGAATTAGTGAAGAGATGGGGAGGTTTCAGTATGTCTGAAGTGGGCATGGTCAAGGAAGCAATAAACTTCCAAAAGGAGAAAAAAAACCCTTGTTTGCAATTTTGATCCAAAATTCTGATCAAAAGGCAGGGGATGGATCAGGAACAAGGATGGAACAGGAACAAATATTCAAATGCTTCTGAAGACCTGAAAAGGGTGCATACATCGAGAAAAGATATGTTTTGAGTTGTGAAACAAGTAATTATTTTGAAGTGGTAACTAAAGTAGGGTAAGCTAAAAAATAATTAAAATATCCTTTTGAAAAGAAGCTAACCTCCTGAATGGAATTATAGAAGCTGAGTGAGGAGTCAGTGTTTATCAGAAAACTGTATATATTTTTTTCTTTTATGGTATTGCAAAGTCATCGTAACAGTTGTTGCATACTATCAGTCTATTTTGGAAGAATTTCATCAATAGCAATGTAAGAAATTCCATAAAATGTAAAATGGAATGCCAAGGAAGAAAGGAAATTGTGAAATTCATCAGTGGTAACTGGTGGAAAGTGTTTGTTACTCCAAATAGGAATTAACTGGAGGACTTTATTACTATCAATAAATTTTAAGGCTTCCTTGAAAAATGAGAAATATCTTTTTCCTCCTGTGTTACCAGTTGAAACCTAATCTGAAGTGACATTAACTGAACTGTTACCATCTGTACCCACTTCTGCCTTGGAACTGGAAAGTTGCTTTTAAGGGACATTAGTGAGGACTGCTGCTGAAAGACAAGGTCCCAATCCTGACCACAAATGTTCCCACCATCTCCTTTATGCTGGCACTAGAGCTCATGTAGCCATGTGTTGAGCTAGTTCAGGGAAATGATCCAACTGAAAATAGCAAAGAAAAATAAAACAATTAGTTTTCAGCTGAATCTATTTCCTGAGATAATCCTTGAACAGCTGCACTTGCACTAGTGCCAGGATTGGCACAAGAGAGGCAGCAGGAATGCACAGCCAAGTTAGAGAGATGACTTACAGTGATCATCAAAATGCAGCCTTAGTCCGCTGCCTAGACTAGACCATGAAATCAAATAACAGTACTTTTAACAAGTTCTGTTTCAGAAGAGATGAAACTTGGACTAGACGGACATGAAGTGATATCTTTAGAGCTGGGACGTCAAAGATAAACATTGAGCTCTCTTGGGTTCAATGTGAATGAAGCTTGACGTTGACTCACAGTAACCATATTTTCATCTTGAACGTCTGATCATTCGGCTGGTATATACCACTGTGATAGTGTGTTTTGTAAGAAAGAAAAAAAAAGTGAATGCGGAGTGTTCATGCAGACTGGTAAAAAGTTCTGGAGGAAGAGATACTAAGAAATTTATGATTCAAACTATCTTCACAATGCTGGCTACAAATGGTTAAAATTATGTTCTCAGGACTATGTTAATGATTTAAACAGTAAAGGAAATATAAATTGTCAAAGCATTTGAATTATATTACCACACAAGAAGAACCATGCCATCTCCAGAACATGCTAAAGATGTAGCAGAGGTGTATTGTTTATTTTTAAGGAAGTTATAATATTACAAGACTTGCAATGGTATCTGTTATATATTAAATGGAGTTTCCTACACAAATATTCCAAGGAATGTGCCTATAGTGCAACAGAAAATGACTGAAAATCTGTACTTAAAATTAGTTCTTTTCATATTGAACATTCTGTTTCAAAAATTTCCCACTCTGACTCTTTATATGCTACAATCTTCATACTTAATTACAAGCACAGGGGTTACATGCAGAAATGTGAGAAGATACTCCTACAGTTTTTGTGATTCCAACACCAATCCTGAAAAGTTCTTCAAACAAATTTATTTCCATGAATAATTGAAACAAAATTTTCCTTTTGGTACATAATGAGACTATTTTTTAGAGCAGTTTTAAGGTCTTCCTGAACAACACATTCAATTGCATATTAAGCAACTATAATTCCCTATGACAGCAGTTAGTATTTCTTTTTAACATCTTCTGTCAAGACACTTTAAATACATCGGAAATCTGCAGGATGTCCATACCATGCAGTCATATGTTACTGTGGACACATCAAAATCTTCCTCAGCGTTTTTTTATTTGCACTGTCAGTGTTTGCATGAACTTTCAAGTGCAATGAATGTTCAGTTGCTAAAGAAGTGAGAGTAACACAAGTTTTTACTCCACCATGCAAACAAAATCTTGGGGAGATTTGAGCAAGGATCAGTGACATAACAGACTATAAAGAAAATACTGTGTCAGTGATCCCTCTGGGAGCTGTTAATATTTGGATCACTGACATGACCACCCACGGCTTCTCAAAAAAGGTCATGGAAAGGGTCATCGGACACTTGAACAGGCTGCCTAGGGAGGTGGTTGAGTCACTGTCCCTGGAGGTGTTTAAAAGACAGGTGGATGAGGCACTGAGGGGCATAGTTTAGTGATTGATAGGAATGGTTGTACTCGATGATCCTGTGGGTCTTTTCCAATCTAGTGATTCTGTGATTCTGTGAAAGATGCATTCTTTTTCTGATAGTTCAGTGCATACTTCGTCCACACAGTTTTAACACAGACTGTACCATCACTGAAGAAAAAGATACTATACTCTACTGTGTTTAATGGATGGATATCCAAGTACTTTTAGCCACAAATTACTGACAGAAGAGGCTGTTACTCTTCACAGTACCAATGAGGAGTTACACTGCATGGATTACTGATTGCTTGTGATTATTCTCTTCCAGTGAAATTCTTTCATGCTCTTGCAGTCCATCTTTTACAGATTATCAATGTGGTGTTATTGAGAGCAGGAAAATACAATATCTTCAAAGTATTATATTACGTAAGGTATCAAGTGTTTGCAAATTCTTTTAAACCATGCAAATTTAACACAGTGGACTGTAACCTTTTGGAGCTTGTACTCCGCGTGTCTTGTCAACATTACATTACATATGATACTTTCAAAGTAATCTAAGGATCTTTTAACTGCAGAGTAGATGGGTGTTTGTGTATATTGAAAAGTGTTGTATCATTCCCATACTACTTTAAGTATGTAGCCACAGAGTCTGCCTAACGTGCAGTCTTATAAAAAGAGAATAGATGGTCATAAATAAAAAAGCCACCTCACCAATATAGTCAGTTTACACAGAGAACTTTTGAAATTATGGTTTTAATGTGATACAAACTGGCACCATCAGGGTGGCAACATATCAGAGATAAGTCTAGGGAAACAGAAAGCATGACTTTTTAATCAATTTGAATAACAAGAAAGCAGGGAAAATTACCTCATACTCCTGTGAGAACTTCAAATTGTCATTTGCTTTCAACCTTTCAATGTGATCTGCAAGTTCCAAGATAGGTATTGGAGGGTGACTGGCCATACCTATTGAAGAACAAAGAAGAACAGAGTTTAAAGTAAACTACAGTGATGATCACACTCTAAAATCTAGAAAATGCAGTAGTTAGAATGACTAGAAATGTGTAAGTAGTAAAGATGTCATATGTGAGAGAAGCAGGCAAATAGTTTGCTTACTCAAAGCAGGACATGCTCTGAATAGATGAGCTCTAAAGCCAAATTAAAAGAAGTAACCAAGCATATTCCCAAAACTAACATTCCTAGTGTAGAGGAAAGAGTTACTGTGATATGAATCAATGAGGTTAGCTAGGCATGGAAAAATGAGAGTTAGACCTGATGTCAACCTCTGCTTTGAGTAATGACTCTTAATGCCATTTCAAACTCCTTCTGCACTGTATGAAATGGAAACTCCATTGAATTAGATGAGGAAAGGTGAGTTGAGAAACCGACACTTAAAGAGCCCTGAAGGAGGAAGAATAGTGTTTTGACAGAAAACAAAGTGACTTATGCATAATCAAGAAAAACGAACTTGAAGAATGAAGGTTACTGTGGTAACCGAAGATACCTGAACCTGCAAAGAGAATGGTAAAAAGCAAAGAAACCTCAAACCAACATAAAACTAACTTATAAAATAAATTATATAAAAATGAAATGGATAGCTTGAGGATTAGTAATAATAATGCATCAAGGTCAAGAAGACTAACTATATATTCTGACTAAATTACAAGTACCTAAATATGTTGTGACATTTTGAGGTGACTGACATTCACATGCAAATATGAATGACTAGCATAACATGCACCATTGCTTTTAGACAACAGTCACTGAAGACAAGATTGGACATCAAACAACTAGAACTCCAAAAATGTTTTCACTAGTAGCAGATTGTAGAAGCAGGGGTTGTACAGTTTGGCTGGACACACAGACTGACTGCACTAATACCTTAAAATATGTTTAATCTGAAACCCCATTTATCAACCCCCAAAAGTACCTACAATCTACTTCAGGTGTAAACATCTTTGTCCACTAATGAAGATATCAAGTGAAAAGGAAAATCTGGGAATCAGAGATGGAGATGGGTGTGCAAGGGAGTATAGGGACAGCAAGGCAAAAGAAAGACAGAAAAGATGTGGGGTTAACTAGAACAATCTACCAGCTGAGGATTTGCCAGGCAAAAATTTGAGAACATCTTTGTTTCACACTATTAGCCTTCACAACCCATCTCCAAAATGCCTACATTCTTCTCTCAATGCTTTATACTACAACACCAAAAAAGGAAAGTGAGCTTTCAAATGCTTGTGGGAAGAAATTAGAGCTGGCTAGAAAAATTAAGCTAGTGAACCCCAAGATCTCTTGAAATTACAAAGGGGAAACAATGATGAATCAAGGGGGCTCAAGCTGGAAGCCATGTTGCACAATGCAGTTTGCCTTGTCACCGTGAATTTCAAAAGCATGCCTAAGACAGTTAACTTGCATTTCCTGTAACATAGCTGAAAATGACCATGTGGTTACAACACAGTCACACTATTAGTATGCTTTTCTTTTTTTTTTGTTTTTAAATCTTATTTTCTTTTTGATTCTTCGACATTTCAGACATCATACTAGAGTCCAAAGTAATGTCCAGCACACTTGCCCTAACTCTGACCCTATAGATATATATTTATATATTGCCTTCATAGCACATCTGTAATGGTGAGACAGTATTTAAAGCAGACATTAAGGCAAGCTGTTAAACTAACAAAACAGCATTTTTAGATATAACAGGGAAGTTCCTTACAAATTTCAATTAACAAATTAGTCTCTAAGTACTAATCTGTTTGAATCAGTTCTGGTTGTCTCCCATTTTCTTAGAAATTTCACTTAATAAAACTTGGCTATTCTCAAAATGAGTGTGGGTGACAGCCATTTAGTAATTACACCGATTGATCCAGATCAAGCACCCCTATGGAAAATATGTGAGTGAAAAAGCACAAGAGAACTCTAGATTGATCCAGAAATGGAGGTGGACTGATGTACATCTAGAACAGTGCTTGAACAGAGAAAATAATAGAGACAAAGATGTTTAGACCTTTTCGAGCGAATCGTGGGAGAGAGTTATTATCATATAAGGACTGAGTGGTAGTTTGGCTAGAGAGGGAGGACACAGAGCCAATCAGGGAGGCGTAGGGGACTGAATTACTGCTCAAAGCTGTAAAAAGTAAAAGCCAATTGGAAATGGGAGACAAATTAGTAACAGCAGTAGACCATCATAATCAATCAATCTCGTACACACAGGCACTTCAGACATGCACAGAAAAGCGTCTGGAGATTCAGCTAAGAAGATGTCTAAAGGTCCAGTTACCCTACTGTAAACATAAAGGACATAAAACCAGAGAATGAGACTTGCTCATTAAACGATGAATTTGACTAAATCACCAGCATCATAAACACAAATCTTAATAATTAGCTTACTGTGAAGGATTTTTTTTAAAGATGCTGAACATCCATTCTTTTTTAAACTATTTTTGTTTCTATGTTTTTCCATATGCAATTTAACACTCCTAAATGGAGACTTCATATTAAACATGTTATGCAAAATGAAACTTGACATGAAATTTTTTTGCTAAGAAAAAAAAGGAACTACTTACAACTTCAGATATCGGCAGATTTTGACTGCATATTCTCCACAACTTGTTTTAGGCACTTACACTTCGACACTTACTAACTTTCTTCACATATTATTTTGCAGTTATGAAGTGAAGCAATCACATTTGTTAAACTTTCATCTTTTAAATATATAAAATAGGCTCTACTGGGAAGATAGAAGTAGCTACTCTTTTATAAAGAATTGCTGGAGGACTTTTGTTATGTAATCAGTATATGAATAATAACAAGCATCGTAACAGAATATGCTGTGAATGAACATTTTAAAATATCATTATATCTCATGCAAAAGCTTCAACAGGGCTTCAAGTGAGTTGCATGTGAACAGCAGGTATAGAACTTGACTCAAAAATCCCACCCAAATCACAGCTAAACACACTTGTTTTTGTGGTTACAAATAAGAAAATATATTTATTTTCTGCCACACCTCCACATCAACCAACATACATGATGACAATCCAAAATTAAAGACAAAAACCAGCTAAATTACAACAAATCCTGTGGCATGCTAGAAAGTCAAAAGAAATACCATGCTGAAAACATGCTTTCCAACTTTCTTTAAAATAAGAAAGTAAAAACACTTAAAATCTCAAACAGAAACAAAAAGAAAAATAAAAACCAAAAGCCACCACATGCAAAACACAGCTGAAGCTGTATTCATAAGAAGCTTTTATTTCCAGATTTTGTAGAGATTGCCAAATGTGATTGATCTTATGCAACCTAGTAGTAAACTGTCCACATGAATTAAATAAGAATGTATGGTTTAATTACAGTGTAGAATTATCATCTGGTTAATCTCAGGTAAACACGTGACTAAGGAACATGGGATACCCTATGTGGCACAATTTCAATGAAAAATTGAGAGAGTAAGGTCATCTGCATACTAACAGACACCAAACCTGTTAAATGTACTCCTTTACCCTGCTGAAATAAGTGGATGTTTTGGCATTGCTAGTGTGTTAAATTAGGATTGTGTTTGTTTGGTTTTCAGGGTATTATGATAAGGGCTTTTAAGAACATATGCGAAACACACATTTATTTACAAATTTGATCTTAAAGGTTGACATGCCCACAATAAATAAGAAGGAAGTTGAAAATTAAACAAAGTGCATAGCTACTAGCATACAGATTACAATCTAGATGAAGTGAAAGTGTGACACATTATTTTCACAGAAAATTCTTTATGAAATGAGCTGTTTTTCAGATAAACACTGAAGTAATACTCTGAGGTTTTAAAAACTGATCTACTGCAACCTCATTTTAATGTAATTACACAGGATATCCTCCCACACACCAACTTGTGTTGATTAAGGTGTTGTCCCATTACAGAAAAAGGCTGGAATCAGTAACAGTAGCTACTGTTACTGATACTTATCCTTATCAAAAAGGTAGAATGAAATACATCTTTTAAATTTGGACAAGGAAAATTGAAAAAATGCAAGATTACCCTGATTCAGCAGGAATTTATGATGCATAAAAAAATAACAAGAATGCCTTTAGGATATTTGAAAAAAAAAAACCCTGCTACTTTAAAATTTCTATTTTGCACAGTCAGAGCCAAGCCAGAGATTGCTATGAACATCTTGTGTATAAAGTTAAATTTGCAAGATTAGCTCTGGAGAAATATGTTGTTCTGCAATACCTCTTCTCAAATAGTTATCAATGTGCATATAATACTGCAAAATGAAGTAATTTTCATTCCAGAATAACTTATGTTCTTCAGAACTATCTTAATTACTTTGGAATGAAAGTAATTTTTTGCTCCGTATCAAAGACTTAGCTTTACCAGGCAGCTCTGGGAGCTCTGCTGCCATACATCAAAACCCCCAACTCTGAGTGAGGTGTAAAAGCTGTCTACACTGAGAAAAGGGAAGACCTAGTTTTCAGACTCTGATCCAAAATTGTTCAATACAGTAACACATTGCAAAACTATTGGCTAAAACCCAAGAAAAAAAATACTCTTGTGAAGAGTAGAAGTTTCAGCCTCATCTCCCAGCTGAGTAGATTTTGATGGCTTGTAGTTTTGAAAGCAAAAAAGTAGGGTTATCAGAGAAGTGCCATTTGCACCCTGAGGCCTATACTTCTTTTAGGTGCCTAAATACATCATGTGCGCTAAGTTCACATGAATAGCTAACTGTAAGATAGCTGTTCAAGTCTGGTTTTGCCATGACAAATCACAGTACTTCCTTCAGCATTGTTATGATTCTCATAAACAGAAATTGTGTGGATAAACTAAGGGAAAAAATATTCTACCTTGCAAAGCAAATTACTAATGCCAGACATCACTTTTCTGTCTTCTGTTATTTGTACCTTTTTCCTATGGACTTTTTTGATCCTTTTTGCTGCCTTATCTTGGAAATAAGTTAATGGAACTTCCTTAGGAACTTCAGGAATAAATGAATATTTATGAAAAAGCAGGGTCTTTCCCTCAAATCTGTAATAATTCTATTTCTTTTTCTTGTGTTTCAAGGCATCTTATTTAGTTCATAAAAGATAATGAGATAATTGTTTAATTGGCACCCAATTGCACAAATTACTTTTAAGAGTGACACATTTTACACTTAAATAAGGAAAAAAACCCAGTCACTTGTGAGGCATGTCTCAAATTAGTTCTTTGGCTGATTGGCAGTTAGAAGTCTTTGCCTGAGTCTTGGGTCTCTCATAACCTACTCAAGTCACTCAACATCTGTCATTTTCCCCTGTGCAAAACCAGGATTCCTCACTTGATGAAATCTTTTTGGAGGGCTTATTACAATTCCCATACCTTTACTTTCCCACATGCATAGAGACTTCTAAAATTCATGCAAGTTCATGATTTTAGTCTCATGTTTTCACAGGAAACATGTAGAATGGGAAGAACGTGACTAACTTTCCCACCTCTACTCCAGTCCTGGAATAATAACAGACTTTCAAATGAAATCCCGTATGCTACTGAGATATTGCCTATTTTCATGTTTACTCAAAGGAAACTTGTCACAGCTGTGACCCACTCACTGGCATATGCGCTCAGCTAACAAGTATACATTTTTAGGTAACACATATGGACATGGGATCTTATTCTCAGATGTAGAACTGCGGGCTAGTCCAAATATCAAGACAAATGTCAAATTTATGTATGGAGGCAGTCCATCCACTGAGAAGTGAAACCAGAGATTAATTTGACCCTTTCTGGACAAGGTAAGATAAGAAACCATTTTAGGTAAGTAGTAGATTAATGAAGAATGCAGTTCTGTATTTACAGGTCAAGAAAAAGTGAAAGGAAAGCAAGATATTTGTTCTGCTGGTAGATTATCCTGGTGATTTTTACATCATCTACATGCTGGACCGACAATTTTATGGTAAGTACAACATGGTTGGTTGGTAGGAGGTTCCTGGAGTTTGTGGAAGACAACTTCCTTGCACAGTTGGTCAATGAACCAACAAGGGAAGGTGCCCTCCTGGCCCTGCTGTTTGTGAACAGAGACGGCCTTGTGGGGGATGTGGCAGTCGGAGGACACCTAGGACTAAACGATCATGAGATGATAAAGTTTTCTGTTCTACGTGAAGTGAAGAGGGTGGTTAGCAGGACAGTAGCATTAAATTTCCAGAGGGCAGACTCTGAACTCTCCAGAAGGCTGGTTGGCAAAGTCTCATGGGAGACAGTGCTTAAGGGCAAGGGAGCCCGTGAGGGCTGGGAGCTCTTCAAACAGGAGATCCTAGCAACTCAGGAGAAAGCCATCCCCATGTTCCGGAAAAAAAGCCAGCAGGGGAAAAAACCAGCTTGGTTGAACAGTGAGAACTTGAGTGATATCAAGAAGAAGAGTAATTTTTTGGGCTCTGGAAGAGGGGACAGGACTCTTGGATGGATTACAGGAGGGAAGTGAGATCGTGTAGAGAAAAAATCAGAAGGGCTAAGGCCCAACTAGAAATCAGATTGGCAAAGTCAGTGAAAGATAACAAAAAATCTTCCAATAAAATATAAATAATAAAAGGAGGACTAGGGAGACCATACAGTCCCTATTGGATGCAGAAGGAACAAGGGTGACAGGGGATAAGGAAAAGGCTGAGGTACTTAATGTCTTCTTTGCCTGAGTCTTTAATTGTAAAGAAAGTTGTTCCTTCTGTGTACAAACCCCAGAGCTAGAGGAGCAAAATGAGGCTCCCATGGTCCAAGAGGAGATGGTCAGAGCCTTGCTAGCCCGACTAGACACCCACAAGTCAATGGGGCTGGATGGGATTCACCCAAGGGTATTGAAGGAGCTGGCGGATGTGCTGGCCAAACCCCTTTCCATCATCTTCCAGCAGTCCTGGAAGACTGGGGAAGTTCCACTGGACTGGAGGCTGGCTGATGTTGTGCCCATCTACAAGAAGGGTCGCAGGGAGGATCCAGGGAACTACAGGCCTGTCAGTCTGCCCTCAGTGCCAGGGAAAATCATGGAACAAGTGATCCTGAGTGCTATCACGAAGAACATGCAAGAGAACCAGGTGATCAGGCCCAGTCAACATGAGTTCACAAAAGGCAGGTCTTGCCAAACTAACCTGATTGTCTTCTGTGACAAAGTGACTCAGCTGCTGGACAAGGGAAAGGCTGTGGATGTATCTTTCTGGACCTCAGTAAAGCCTTTGACACAGTTTCTCACAGCATTCTGCTATGGAAACTGTCAGCCTCTGGCCTGGACAGGCGCACACTCTCCTGGGTGGAAAACTGGTTGGATGGCCGGGCCCAGAGGGTGGTGCTAAATGGAGTTAAATCCAGCTGGAGGCCAGTTACAAGTGGGGTTCCCCAGGGCTCAGTCCTGGGTCCAGCCCTGTTCAATGTCTTTATCAACAACCTGGATGAAGGCATCGAGTGCACCCTTAGCAAGTTTGCAGATGACACTAAGCTGGGTGGAATTGTGGATCTGCTGGAGGGTAGGGAGACTCCGCAAAGGGATCTGAACAGGCTGGACCGCTGGGCTGAGTCCAGTGGCGTGAGGGTTAACACGGCCAAATGCCGGGTCCTGCACTTGGGGTACAACAACCCTATGCAGTGCTACAGACTAGGAGAAACCTGGCTGGAAAGCTGCCAGGAGGAGAAGGACCTGGGGGTGTTGGTTGACAGCGACTGAACATGAGCCAGCAGTGTGCCCAGGTGGCCAAGAAGGCCAATGGCATCTTGGCCTGTATCGGAAACGGTGTGACCAGCAGGTCCAGGGAGGTTATTCTCCCTCTGTACTCGGCACAGGTGAGACCACTCCTCGAGTGCTGTGTTCACTTCTGGGCCCCTCACCACAAGAAGGATGTTGAGGCTCTGGAGCGAGTCCAGAGAAGAGCAATGAAGCTGGTGAAGGGGCTGGAGAACAGGCCTTATGAGGAGCGGCTGAGAGAGTTGGTGTTGTTTAGCCTGGAGAAGAGGAGGCTGAGAGGAAATTGCTCTCTATAACCACCTGAAAGGAGGTTGTGGAGAGGAGGGTAATGGCCTCTTCTCCCAAGTGACAGGAGACAGGACGAGAGGGAACAGCCACAAGCTCCACCAGGGCAGGTTTAGGCTGGACATTAGGAAAAAAATTTTCACAGAAACGGTCATTGGGCACTGGAACAGGCTGCCCAGGGAGGTAGTTGATTCACCTTCCCTGGAGGTGTTTAAGGCACAGGTGGACAAGGTGCTGAGGGCCATGGTTTAGTGTTTGATAGGAATGGTTGCACTCAATGATCCTGTGGGTCTCTTCCGACCTGGTTATTCTATGATTCTATAGTTGTGTCTAAATCATTGCTTAAACATCACCAAAAGTAAACCATTGCTTGCCAACAATCTCTTTCAAAAAATTATGCCTAACCGTCTACTTTGAGAGTATTTTGTACTTAGGATTAGAAATTCAAATTTACTACAACAAAGGTTTTGCTTTCAAAGTATTTTGATAATCATATCAGACCAGACCTTTCCTTAGAAAAAATCTAGGATTGCTAGCATTTTTGGAAAAAGTCTGTTTAGAAATCTTTTAAAATACTCAAGCTTATAAGACTCCAGAATTTTATAGGAGTGTCTCATTTACCTTTCCCAGTAAAAATTGGCAAACTGTAGATGCCAATCTGATTTTAAATTTTCTTCTGTAACCGTTCTTTACATTATGGGTTCACTACTAACTTTTTCCCCCCTCACTCTGGGAGCAACTGGTGTGCCTGGATATCTCAAAAAAAGCTGGGGATGCTTTCATAATATAAATAAATAAATTATTGTAATAGCAATGACGTCAAGTAGTCTATCCTGATGTAGTTGTAATGACTTGACATGCACTTGTTATTAACATTATTGACCACTCTGTCATTTATTTTATCTGTAGGCAATATTCAGAAATGGTAACAATGGACAGAGGAGATAAAGCCATCATATGAGGGTGACTGCAGATGTCTTGGTAAAAGTAACCAAACACATAATTACATCAGGCCCAGTCCTTTCTCTTAGCTGCCTGCTTTGCCCTAGCACTACCCTACTGCCTATTTCTACTACCTGGTAGAAAATAAAAAACACACATCTGAAAAATGAAAGATCAACAAAACCAACAAAACCAACAGAACTGTTATCCTGAATGTACAGACTTTCTGTAGAGTCTCTGCATTTGTCTTGAAAAGCTTTGTCTTGCAGGTTATTTAACAATGTTTTACTGCATAGAGTTGGATAAATGCTCCAGCAGGATCTAAATATCTAAATTAAATACAGCTGGATATTAATGAAACAGTAGCCCTAGTTAAAATCAATTTAGAGTAAGGTGAGGGTCTGCTTTTACTAACACAAGAACCTGCCTTGACTTCACTGAGTCCAAGATTATATATTAAAAACATGTTAATTACCAAATGTTACACAGTAAGACAAATCTCCTAGGGTAGTAATTTTTCTCTTTGATATTTGGTTGCATATTCAGTAATATAATGACCTGACTTGTGGCTAGGGGTCTTAGGGTGTGAAACAATAGCAAAGAAATGTAATTTGATTTCTCTACCATATATTTTTTAATAATTTTGATTCCTCATTTGGGGAAAAGATATATAGCAAAGAAAAAAGATGTCACAGTAGACATGGCTTGCAGATGTTCTGCTCGAACAGCTTCACAGAAAACTGCAAACTTCCCAGATAAATTATAGCACTGCAAGGAAAGGTATTCTTCCACTTCTTTCCAGTTCTTTTCAGATCCATAATGTGGAACTGTGGTGTCTGCAAGTGTCACATATTCTGCCATCTCATAGTAACTTTTTATCCTACATGTAAATTTACAACTAATTAAAATAAATTCAATTTATATGTAAAATTGTTAATACTTGACAGCTTTTTCTGCCAACATCTTATTTTAATTTATGATGAATAATAAATGGATATGTAAGACTCCACATCCTAATACACGGACAGCAGAAAATTATGCTTACATATCTAGTTGTTAAACCATCCACTCTACTCCATAAATACCTTTATATGGATAGCAACTTGTTTGAGGCATAAGCTAGACTAGAAGAACCATAATTTTTCTTCTAAAGTTTCAAAGACTTGCATGTATTCTTCTATCTCTGTAACAACCTTTAAAACTTTTGAGGAAAGCACTGAATAACCTACTTTGCTCAGTATGGATGAGTCTACATTAATATAGCACTCTCAGAAGCATAATTGTGAATCAAAATTTTCAATCTTTCCCATTTACTGCACTTAGGTTCATATTGTAGAGAGGTCCCAGACTGCATCAATAAGATTCTCATATCCATATGAAACTAAATGAGAAGATGCATTTCTGAAACACGCCTAATTTGCCTTGGTTTCTAAAGGGCTTTCAGCGTACTGAACAGATTAAAAAAGCATGTCTAGGGTAAACCTCAGTCTTCCATATCTTCCCTTTCCACCTCTGCTGTGTTAATGCAGTGTGGATGTTGGGCCTTTAGCCTCAAAGTCACTACTCTGCAGATCCACTCCTGCTGGGGCAAGACTATGTTAACATAGCTATTGTTTAGAAGATCAGAAATCAGATTTGTAAATCCAGTTAACTCTTTAGTAATATTCAGTATGTCAGCTTCTGCAGCTAATTTCTGAACACCTCAGGTACTAAATTTCCTGCCTTTATGAGCTTGAATTATTTTTTTTTGCACTTAATGTAATAAATTTGACAAACACAAAGCTTTGTAAGATTTGATAAGTAAATAGAATCAAGAATTCTGGAATATATCATGATTAAAATAAAACTAATTAAGAAAATCTGTGTATAAAAACAGGCTAAAAATTGATGCTATTTTAACTATTTATCCTCTGATGTTTCTTGACTATCAGACCAAACAGCTTTAAGAAAACAAAGCCTAACAAATAAAATGACTAAGCAAAATATTTGAGTGTGTGTTGCTTCTACTTTCAGAACTACTGACATGTTAATATCCTTCCTGACCCTAACATACACTCTGATTTTAAGAGAAAAGACCATTTCTTCCCTGGAGTGAGTCCACAGAAGAGAGATCAAGCTGGTGAGGAGGCTGGAGAACAGGCCTTATGAGAAACGACTGAGAGAGCTGGGGTTATTTAGCCTGGAGAAGAGGAGGCTGAGGGGAAACCTCATTGCTCTCTACGATTACCTGAAAGGAGGTTGTAGAGAGGAGGGAGCTGGCCTCTTCTCCCAAGTGACAGGGGACAGGATGAGAGGGAATGGCCTCAAGATCTGCCAGGGGAGGTTTAGGCTGGACATTAGGAAAAAAAATTTCATGGAAAGTGTCACTGGGCACTGGAACAGGCTGCCCAGGGAGGTGGTTGATTCACCTTCCCTGGAGATGTTTAAGGGACGGGTGGACAAGGTGCTGAGGGGCATGGTTTAGTGTTTGATAGGAATGGTTGGACTCGATGATCTGGTGGGTCTTTTCCAACCCGGTGATTCTACAATTCTATGATTCTCTAGCTAGTATTTCTTCTCTGTGTTCCACATTTGTAATGTACTGAAACTTCCAATGATGTCAGTGGATTACCTGACAATGCAGTAAAGAGGGAAGCTTATTTACAAAGAAATAGTTTTAAGTATACTGTTAATGCGTAGAAGAATGTACATTTCCCAATAATCTTTCTAGTATTGCAGTTTTAGCACATAAAACACACCCATACAATATACGTGACTTTCAAGCCTTCTTTATAGACCTTTGATCTGTTTTCATGCAGGATTTTTCTTTAAATTAGGAAGCTACAAAAATGTTTCCAAAACCAATGAAGAAACATGTTGTGCAAAAACATATCAGCAACCAAGATACATTTTCTTACACAATCTTTCTGTTCTGTAACAGGATCACTAGCCAGTTTGTGATCACAGAGCTCTTGATGAGGTATTATTGTCACTTACCTGGAGTCTGAAAATTAAGGCGTCGCAGCTCAACTGGGTCTGTGGGATGGTGAGAGGGGACCTCCTTGCTGTTAGGTATGCTGCTCTTTCTAGAATCAGATTCAGCCCTTTTCCTGCAAGGAGAAGGTAAACGTACACAAATGTAAGACCAAGGTGTTAACCTGACAAATAAAGTTGCCTGAGCCTTTAATCATTATATTCTATTATATGATGTGCTTATTTCTGAGAAAGTATTTGATCTAGTGCAGAGGTAAAGTAATTATGTATGGTGGCTAGCACAGCTACAATCTGCAATGACAAAATTAATCTAAATATAGTAATGTTGGAGGGAATAAAACCCTACATTTTGCCCTAGACCGATCCTCTAAATCATCATTCTTGGCTCCCAAATACTTAATTATTATAACATAAACTTATTACTCTAAATAATCTCCTCTATAAAATCACCCTATTCACTTTTGAAAGCTAGCTACCTATATCTTTATTAAAAATCAGCCAATCCTTTGCATGTAATTAAAAATGAACATGTCAAATTATTAACATTGAATATTTCATATTTTATACCCACAGTTCTGCATGACTTATAAACAGCAGTCTGCATACTTTGAGTACTTTCAATCCGACAGAACAGTATGGACGACACCTATTTCTTTCACTTTATAGGAAATAAGTATATACTCTCTTGCCTTTTGTCTCTCTAAGAACTGCATTACTGTCTTCATGCATCTGACCACACCTACATATTCAAGGCTTAGATTCTCTATGAATGTTTCTGCTCAAAGTAAAACTTCACAAGTATAGTACTCCTGTCAATCTGTACAAAGTAAGTCGAGAAAGAAAGACAAAAGAAAGAAAAAACTTGTGCATACTTCCCTTTCTCTAAAAAGAAGCAGAGTCCACGTGTTCTGGCTCTGACTGCTCTGGTAAAATGGACTCCTGTGACTTGAGAGTATAATTTTCTGATGCAATACCTGGAAAATGGTGTTACCTTAAGAGTAACTACTACTACTACTCTGCATTTTCATTCAGTAATCTGGACATTTAATGCTTTAACTTGAACTGGAATTCTTCTTCACTAGTCTTCTGTGAGTTCCTGAATGAAAATGTGTACTGGTTGATATTCTTCATGTAATACAAAATGCATATGAAGATGCAAACAGAAATAAAGAGTGACTTTACAAAAACAGAGCTGATATGATTTTTAAGGTTTGCAATAGCAAAATCTTTTCCAGGTGTCCAGTATTTGCTCTAACATATCACTGTTGTTGATGTTCTTTCTCTTTCTTTCTTTTCTAATTGACTTACAATGCAACAATGCTAAATCTGTTATTATTCCACTAGACTGCCTTCTTGAAAATGCTCCAGTTGACTTCTTGCTGGTTTTGAAATTACAAACACCTGCTGGCATTCAGAAAAGGTGCAGATCTCAAAAGCCATCCAAAGAAGCCAAACAGCAACATTGTGGTGGGAAGTCTTACTACCTGTTATTTGAAAGTTACTAGCCCTATGATGTTATGAAAAAAAATATTTTGCTGAAAATCATTCTGTCTGTTCCCTGGTAAATACCTTAACAGATGTATTAACTCCTCTTTAGTGAAGTTGTGGAGATAAATCTGATTCTTCTGCTTTTACTCCTTTTTTTTTAAAAAATATTATGGAGAAACTCAGCTGAAATTCCGTTTTTACTTTTGATTCTGACTATCTCAAACTGCTACCACACATGCACTAGTGGCACAATACACTAATGTTCTTTGTTCTTAAGTAAAACAGTGTGATGCAGCTTTCAAGAAGCATTTTTACCTGTATTTCCTTCTCCTGAAGTGTAGAGATCAGTGGAACTATCCAGTGACAAGCTTTACTTATCCTTTTTTCCACTTGCAAGTCAGTACTAGGCAGCACAATTTAATATAAATCTACTAAAAGCACTAAAATATCTTTTAATCATATAACTTAATATTTTGAAAACTTACAGGACAATAGAATGGTTTGTTATTTATTATTATTCTCTGGATAATCCTGGGGTTTTTTTGGTATCTTTCCAGGCTATATAAAAATCAAAATTCTTTCAGATTATGCAATCTTTTTGAGACAGGTGGAAAAAATCCAAAAAGGACAAATAAGATCGCCATATCATTTTCCCATGTAGAACTGTATGTTAGCACTGAGCGTATGTGTATGGAACATTATGGAGATTTAGAACAGCTAACACTTAAACCACAATCGAGCATTGCTTCAAGACCTAGAGCTATAGCAAGGAACCACTGCTTCAACTTCATGAAAACACACATAAAATATATGTACACTGAAATGTATCTCATGGAGGCACAAAAAGAAGCAGTGAAACTCGGAGGTATAAGTTACATTCTTTTTGGTGCTGTAAACAAGATATCTTTCAGTTGCCTTCATATCAACACGTTATTGTCTGCATACACTTAGACTGACAGGTGCTTTGACTTATTAACTGGGTAATTTTTTTTTTTCTCTTTTTCCCCCTTCCTGGATTAAATTAAGAATGATTACTTTTCACTTCTCACCTGTCAGGCTTACTGCTCCATTTTAATGCAGCAAAGAGGGAAGAAAAGGTGAAATGTTAGTTGATCAGCAAAACAGGGTAAGCATTACAACAGGAGATGCAAGAAATATTGAGTTTAACCCAAATTAAGAAATGACAGTTCATCAAAATATTTAATGCTTAGGAATCAGAGAGAAAATGGAGGACACAAGGTTAAGTCCAAAGAGAATATTGTTCTGCTGAAAAAAAAAAGGATCACTTTTAGACAGTATCTGTGAAATAGTCCCACCTCAAATTTTAGCCAGGGAGATAATGGAGAATGAGTGTTTAATTTGAGCTATCAAAGTAGTGCTAACATTACTCTGACAAATGACATCTCACTAAGATGTAGCTCCCTCTTGCATTTTAGATGACAGGAGGGAGGGAAGGAATGATGAAAGTGGAAGCTAGAGGAGAAGGGAAGGAGAGTAAAGGAGAAGAAGAGGGAGAGAAAGAAAAGTGAAGGACAAGGTTAAATGCACGGGATAGATAAGACGTGTACTAAATTAAAACCAAATTAAAACAACTTTTAAATCTATTTTACAAAATCAGGCAATAAAATTGCAACATTTTGAACAATATCCTGGAAAGTAAGGTAAGCATGGATCTTTCTCCAACGAACTATTGCACATATTTTAAGATTTAGAAGGAATGTCATATACTTGAGGCCTACAGTGATCTACATAGAACTGCACTGATTTGTGATCTATAAAAATCAGCTAAATAGGGAAAATAATTTTTTATCTACCACTAACATGTTCTACCATACACACACTGTAAACATAGTATTTGTCTGTCTTTCTGCCTGATGACTACAATAAACAGGAGTTCTACAAACTTTTGGTAGCCCGGAGTCTGCAATGAAAAAGTCTGTTACGAAAAAGATGTTATAGACCCTTTGATTATCACTTAAGTTTTCCCAGTTTTCATTTCTGTGCTTTTAGGAGTTCTTTTTTCTCTTAGAAGAATATTCCACCTTCTAGCTCAAGATTCAGTAGGTAGCCAACAGGTCAAGGGAGGGGATTCTGTTTCTTTCCTCTGCTCTGGTGACATCACACTTGGAGTACTGCATCCAGTTCTAGAGTCCTCAACATAAGAAAGACAAGGGCCTGTTGGAGTGTGTCCAGAGGAAGGCCACAAAAATGATCAGAGAGATGGAACATCTCTCCTGCTAAAAAAGGCTGAGACAATTGGTGTTGTTCAGCCTGGAGAAGAGAAGGTTCTCTTTTTTTGGGGAGACTTTATGCAGCCTTTCAATACTTAAAGAAGGCCTACAAGGATGGGGACAACCTGTTTAGTAAGGTTTGTCATGATAGCACAAGCAGTAATGGTTTTAAACTAAAGGGGAATACATCCAGATTAGATATAAGGAAGAAGTTTTTTATGATGTGGGTAGGTAAACACTGGAATTGGCTGTCCAAAGAAGTGGTAGATGCCACATCACTGGAAACACTCAAGGCCAGGTTGGACAGGGCCCTTAGCAACCTAATCCAGATGGAGATAACTCTGCTTATTGCAGAGGTACGTTGTACTGGATGACATTAAAGAGCCCCTTCCAACCTGAAGTATTCTATGATTCCATGAATAAGAATGCCAAAGTTCACTGTGCTCAAAAAAATCAAGCTCAGGCTTCCATCTTCTGAATCAGATCAAAAAGTTTCATTTCATAAGAAGGAACAACATAAAGTCTGTCAAGATAGCTTTGTTTTCTTTTCCCTATAGATGAACGCTTTGTTCCTCATCAGTGAAAGGCTGCAATTAGAGAACTTGCGATTTCTTGGAAGACAGGAGGAATAGTCACATAAATTCAAATGAAAAAAGAAACCAAAACAAACCAAAACAAACAATGGTGGAAGAATGCTTCATAGGGATATACACTCTCTTTCTAGTTTGTCAGTTTCTGAGATATGTGATCTAGAACTCTTTAATATTCACTACCTGAGTTCCTAACTCTCTAAGTCCTTTGTAATGGAACGTTTACGACACATTTGAAAGGTAGTCAAAAGGATTTAGTGTAGGTTTTTCTAAACTGTAGGTTACAGCAGGATAGTGTTTATCAAAACCATCTTGGCAAATAAACTGTGACTCAAGACAGTCCTCATAATGGCTAGGCATTGCCTCTGTGGGAGATTCTGTCTGTAGGTTCCCCATAGCTATGTTGTGTTTACTTTTGTTTGAAGTTTCTAGATATAAATCTGTGTATTTTACTTCAATTCTGAAGTAGCAAAAAAAAAAAAAAAATTACTTGAGGGCAAGATTATGACCAAAAATAAATCAATACTTAACTAATTTACTTGGACCCCTAATTCTGATCGCTTAGATTGAAGTTCAATAGATTAGAGATGTGGTGCAAAATAATTGTCTCCCTTCACTGTGGCTGCAGAGTAATATTGCTGCATTGACAGAGAACACTGAACTGGTCACATGCCAAGTCAGTTTCGCTTGCCAAGATATCAACTCCAGAGAGACAGGAAATTCAACTGTAACTCAGGAAAAAATCATTTTTACAGTCAATATAGAGGAACATTAGAATGGGTAGCTCAGAGAGCTTGTGGAGTTTCCATTCTTGGAGATGCTGAATCCTGCCTGTACAGGCCTCTGAGCAATCTGCTGTTGCTGGCTATACTCAAAGCAAGGCTGGGACTGGGCAATCTCCAGAGGTGTAACCCTTTGATTCTGTGAATCTGTGAGCTGTCTTCTGCACCCACTATATTAATCTGCCTCTTTTGTGTTGAATATTATATTTTGATTATGTCCAATGACAACAAAAGGTAGTCTTCAAAATTTTCCCAATCTATTACTGTTAAGTATTAAGCTGCAATGACCTTTTGGCTATGTTGTAATATATGATACAAATTCTTCCTATGTGATATCTTTGCCTTCAGATTTTCAGAAGGCGAAATGCAGAGGCAATAACTTTCATACAAATTGGCCACAAAAACTAAAGGAATCAAACATGCGCTCCTAGCCTTTGGAACAGTTGAATACATTTCACACCAGCGCGTGCTACTTAACAACATAATCTGTGATTTCATCTGTTTTAAATGAGAACAAGAATCCTCCCCTTAAGATTATTCTTTTAGAAACTAGATTCATCCTTTATTATTGAAATTAGAATGTAAAAGTAGTGTTGCCAATAATGAGATTAGCAGTCCAAATTTGTCAATAAAAGCTACTATGGACAAAATTAATTAAGAATAGCACAACATTATTTGAATTACTACCTTTTTAACTTCAAAAGGTGTGGCCATTTTCCAGTTGCTGTCTTCCCACTGCATATCCTTCAATATCATCTTCCCTTTTGAAATGTTTTTTGGGTATTTTTTCATGCATTAGGCAGATGTCCTCTATTCTTTGTTCTCTTCTCTCCTATCATACCTATTAGACTTCTGACCCAATGTCCTAGAAACATAGCTGTAAAATTTCCTATTTTCATAGAAATATCTTGTTTTCCTACTTTTTATTGTATAGTTTTACATGCCAAACACCATAATTCCTTTAACAGAGTTAAATGAGAAACTAAATTTCACTGTTTCCTCAAAGCACTATGCTAAAATATCCCTACTGTCTTCTCTAGTTTTTGCTGTTCAGTGAAGCTTTCAAACTCTAGATGTTATCCTGCATATGAATTGCATACTCTAGAAAAAAATATCCAATTACATATTACTATTTTTGCAGAAACCAGAAGTCCATAGAGGATGATAGACAGGTAAAACTGCAGTCATAATTTCTCAAACAGAATTTGCCAAATCACAGCAGTTTAACTATTCATGGCTTATAGTTGAAAACAAAAAATAAATAAATACATATGGACATTTGCTTGAACAATTCTAGTACCAGTAGTAAACAGGAGATGGAAAATGTATGGCCCATTTTCAATGAATAAAAATTTCTTCACACTACTGCTGAACAAATTTTACCTGGTTGTCTATGGAACATGACTATAATTTTTGTAATAGAATTGAAGATTTTTATTGTGATTCCATAAATGTACTCAATATTTCCAGAAGCTGTTATACATCTGCTTTATATGCCATTGTTTGGATTTGTTTCATAGAATGAGAGAGGCTCTAGTTTCAGTATGCTAAAACAATAAGAAAGGTGTATTTGATTTCAAAGCACATCTCTAATGACCAGTTTTTGAAGTGACAGAGAGACATGAACAGAGGTTCACTGGTTGCTAATCAATTAGATTGGCTGAGACAGAAGACACTAATAGAAACCTTCAGGAGACATAACATCTGCAAGCAATAGACCATATATTATTCTGCTGTATGATTACAGACCTAAAGAACGTACCAGGAGTGTAATTCTATTTGGAACCTAAATCCAAAGTTAACCCCAGACTGTTTTTTCACTGCTGAACAGAGAATTCTCTTTCCAAAATCCATAGCCAGCTCTCTACATGTAACTTCAAAGGAATTTGACCAGAGATACTTACAGTGGGAAAAGCATACAGGGCAGCAGAATTTAAATATTTACATGCAGATGATAACTTTGTAGCCATTAGTTTTAGAAGATATTTTCCATTTAATGAATATACTCCCAGTGCACTTCCTTGAAAAAGGTCACAGCATCTTTTTCTCCAAATACACTTTGTCAATATATTAACAAAAAATATAAGGAACAAAAAATATAAGGAACAAAATCTAAACATTAAAATAAACTTCGGACATTTGATTCTTTGGTTGCGGCTTAGCATCTTAACCCATGTGAATTCATTTATACTGTAAAAGGCAGCAACGTATACATTGAAGCACCATGCACAGTTTTCATCTGGAATGTTTTAAGGCAGAGGAAAATCCTTTGTGTAATAGAAAACCTAGATCTGTGTCATAGGCAGTGAAAGAAGAAAACTTGAAGTTTGACCTCATTGCAAGATTAGTAAAAAACTGCTGCTGATGTTTCTTTAATCTCCCAGTTCAGAGCTTCAAATTCATATAGATACACTGCCATTTTGAGGCCAACTGTCAAAAGTAAAAACTCAAATTACTTGAGTAATCATGTTTAACATCAGGCTGAATGTATTACTATTATACATCTAAAAATAAGTTTTAAAAAGCCAAACGTATACATTTCATACATATCTATATGCAAGCTCATTTTCTTCACAAACATATGCAAGGAGAAAAAAAACATTTAAATGCTGAATAAAGTATCAGTAGCAGAAAAATTTATCCATAGACCTGTAATTACTGGAAACTTTCAATCTACTAACATTTCTGCGGTGTTCTGGAAACCCTTAATAAAGATGGAAATATCCTGAAGCAATGGCCATTACTACTGTAGTACAAATAATACAGCATGGAATAAAATTACAGTAATAGTATTGATTCTATGATAAAACGTCCAATATATCAGAAAGTTAAAGCACCTTGTAAGAAAACTAAAAGGTAAACTTACCTTTTATAAAGAAGTATAGCAATAACAATACAGATGATAAACACAACTGCAAGAACTGGTCCAACAACCCAAATCAAGCCTTCTTCCTCATCTGTAATTGGCTGGGGATCCAGATCCATTGACACAACAGGATCAGAATATGGGCTGGTTGCATACATGGTCTATACAAATAAAATAAATCTTAATGATAATGGAACACATTTAGAATATTAACAATTCTAGATCTAATTCTGTACAAGGTAATGATGCAATGAACACAGGAATGCAAATATGCTGTTTTTCTTCAAGTCAGGTAGTATACAGAGTTGCAAACTAAACAGTGTTTTGTTATTACTATTTTTATTTTGTGCTCCACATATTAGAAGTGAACTCCAGACAAATGAGGTAACACATTCCTTCACAGTACACTTTGCAATCTAAGCAGAGAATGAGAAAATGAAGTATTAAGAAACTGAGGAATATAACCCATGATTCTAATTTCAGGGATTTGCTTTAGTTTCATATTAGCTTAAAATTATTTCTGCCTGTAAGATACTAAAGGATACTTCTGAAAGAATGAGAGTACTATAGGTAAAAATAAAGAGGCCTGAGTGTAAGAGTCCTATATTAATACTATAGTGCATTTTGATCAGTCAAAAACTGTCTGAAAAACAGAAGTGTTCTTACAGAAGATGGAGACAACTTGAATTTAAGACTGCAAAATAAGGGAAGCCACTGTAGAATATGAAGGGAAGCTAAATAATCAAAGTCTTTGCCTATAAATGGGAGAGGGCAAGATTTATACTAGACATTAAGCAAGAAATTCTTCACTATGAGGATGGTGAGGCACTGACACAGGTTGCCCAGTTGTGGCTGCCCTATCCCTGGAATTGTTCAAGGCCAGGCTGGATGAGGCCTTGGGCAGCCTGATCTAGTGGGATGTGACCCTAGTCATGGAAGGAGGGTTGGAATTGGATGATCTTTAAGGTCCCGTCCAACTCAAACAATTCTATGATTCTGTGATTCTTAGGGATGGAACTACAATCATGAACCAACAGAATACCCTGAAAATTTTTGCCTTACAGTATGATATAAAGCCTGCTGGCCTAGAATAAGACCTGTCACAAGAAAGTGATAACTTGATTTATAACAATAAAATAGTAACTGGTCTAACCCGAGATGTCTGATCAATGGGTGAGTGCAGAGTTAAAATAACAAAACATGAGAGAATGAGAATCCAGCCTGTTAAAATCAGATCATATAAAGAACTCTGAGCCACAGTAAAGTAAAAAGTGGAGAACAATTTGTATAATACTTATTTCTTGTCTTTGCTGTAGTGCCTCCACCAGCACTAAACTAGGATTTGAACTACAGCTCCTGAACAAAGGATTTAAAAACTGGATTCAGTAGCAGATCAAGAATGCCAGCTAAGGTAGAATAAAATAACTAGGGGAAGAGTTTATTTTTCATTTACCATGTTTGCACTGTATTCTGAAAGATTTCCTAAGCCAGGACAAGTGTTACAAAGGAGACATATTTTTTTTTTGCACTACATATGGCCTTGTTTTGGGCTCTGAGCTATGACAGCGTCTGAGTTTACAGTAAGAGATAAGATTAGGATGTGCAAAGCTGAGGCACTTACAGCAGCTGTACCCATGCCAACGATGTTCAGTTATGTTACGTCACACCCTTTTACTAAACCTGGCACCAAAAGCTTAAATCTCTGTGACTGCTGTTTAGAAGCTTGGGAGTCTCCATCTTTCATTCCTGCAACAACTGAGCTGACTGAGGATTTTTTTTTCCGGCACTCTCAAAAGATTCAAAAAAAATACATTGCTACAGGAAGAAGCTCTTTGTATTTAGCCTCTTCCTTTGGTGCAGGCAGAAAAAAAGTCTCTGGAAAGGGATACAGAGGAATAACTGCATTTACTCCCTGTTTTTCAGTAAATAAGATTTTGCTTTTAACTTTCAACCTACCTGTACTAATGACTAATTTAAACTCACTTTTATTTTGCAAATTTTATCTATTTTTTCTTCCTCTTGATAACATGTTTAATATATTTACAGGCTGTAGTCATAGCTCTCTTAGCTTCCATTTTACCACATGAGAAAGTTCAGATCTCCCCATGCCCCTTTTTAAAGCCAGTTCTCCATTCTCCCAATCCATAAAGAAAGTTTGTGTCATTTGAAGGAGAAACCTTGTAAAAAAAGTATTCTGAATGTTGGGAAAGACATCCCTCACAAGTTAAAATTTGTACATCAGTAGGATCATAGTGTCAGGAAAAAAACAGCTACACTGACAGCACACACACTGCAGCAGTGGGAGGGTTAAGCTCACTCTCCCTTACAAACTCTTCATATTCTGTGATGACAACCTCAACCTACTTAATCGCACAGATGTTTCAGCTAGCATGCTAAAGCAGATCTTGTCCATAGTGTAAGTTTAGCAATACGTTTTGAAACCAAAAGCCGCTGGTTATATTTTGCCATACCAGCCTTTTCAGCTCTAAATTTACAACTGTATTTACTCCTACTTTTCATTCTGATCTCTCTCTAACAAAGTAATAACATTGGGATTATAAGAAATTACCAATGCCTTAATTAACATAGAAAAATAAACAAGAAAATATACTTTGAATTAAAATAATCAGTTTAGTACAGGTAATTTCTGACACACCGATTTTTTGCCCCTCTAACTTTATAGTCAAAACCTATCTATTTTCTCCAGTTTGAGCCTTTCTGATATAGTGTCTTCAGGATCCTCTGCCTATGACACCACTTCCAAAAAACAAAAGGGAAGCTTTTGATTTATGTTAGAGCTTCCAGGAGGCACTTATTTTATTTTCAATTGAAGCTATATATCCAAAAGTATTCAAAGAGAAACTGCTTCCTCATTGTGATAAAGCAGGCAAGTTCTGTTGACATCAAGAAAGCAATTGTAAGGTTGCAATGGAAGAATTTGATTAGAATTAAGTTCCAAGTGGTTAAGCCAGCAAATGTATCTGCCAGATTAGGTACCAACCAGAACGATATCTGTGTATATCTCTCCATATCTTCAAATGTTAATGCATGTTGCAACATCTTTCAATGGTTCTATTTTTGTCTTCTTTTTTTTTCTTTTTCAAAACTATATTGCATGCAGTAGATTAACTCAGACATAAAGGGACATAACTAGAAGATTAATTATACAGTGGGGAACAACAGTTCATTATTTACCTCACCTTAGAAATTTCTCTTATTAACTGAATTATTCTCTAACTTTCTAGCAATTCACTGATAAAGCTGTTAGGGAGTGATTGCATCTAAACAGGCTAGCTGTGCATGTCTCTGGCTCAACAGATCTTTCCAAGAATCCTGCATATCCATCAATATTATTCAATGGTAGCATTGAGGCAGGAGAGGAATTATGTTTTAAATAAATTGAGAAAGACGTTGCTGTGAAGTTCATGCCTCAGAGCTCATATCAATGGTCTCAAGTAGCAGAGTACATACTTTGCAAACGATCACAACACAGCTAATAAAAGGTCATACTTATGTTTCAGTTATATGCAGAAGTAGTAACATATAAAGATACAAATAAAATAGAGTACAAGGATTTAATTAGGACTAAGCAAATAAACACTTGCTTTAGCGATGCTCTAACATACATTTCAAAAAAATAGCCTTTGGGAAGAAGAATAGGCATTGGTAAAGTGTGTTCATGACTGTAGTAATTTTGGGACTGAAAAACATTAACCAACTTACAGATTCTGAGTGCTCCATTACAGCCAACACAAAGAAGACATATTCCTGACCACTCTGTAGTTGCTTATTCTCAAAGCCACCGTAATGCTTCTTATCTCCTAGTGTGAACTCCGTAGGAAGAACTTCAAAGTGAGCTGCTATATACGGCTTCAATTCAACTTCCCTCCCAAGACGAATGCTTCTGCGTTTCCTAGCTATCTCCTTAAGTAGCTTTAGAATGAAGGGAGGGGAAATAGACAGAGTGAGAGAAAGAGAGAAAACAAAACCACAAAGATAACTGTAAACAATTTTAATGTAACTTATTGACAATGTAATGAGAAAATTAATACATAACCAGGAACTACAACAATACAATTTCTCTGCCTTTCATGGGGCATATCAGTATCACTAAGTTAACTCTTGCAAAATCTTCCAATTTCTTGTCATTCTTATTAAGGTAAAATACTAGGTAGCAATTCTGCTGCCCAGATTTCAAACATAAAACAATTAGAATAAATTACAGTGTCCAACATTGTCTTGGTGGATGGGAGCGTAGAGGGGTGGAGCTAATAAAGCAGTATATTTTCTGATGATATACATACACACACATAATATTACACATTATATGTATATTTGTATATGAAGTCAGTCATAAAATAGAATCAGGATTATTTATGTTGAAAAAACCTTCAAGGTCATAAAGTCCAACCATTAACCTAATACTGCCAACACCACCACTAAACCATATCTCTAAGTACCACTTCTAAACATCTTCTAAATACCTCCAGCAATGGCAACTCAACCACTTCCCTGGGCAGCCTCTTCTGATAATTGATAAGCCTTTCAGCAAAGTAATGTTTCCTGAAATCTAGTCTAATCCTTCCTTGGTGCAACTTGAGGCCATTTCCTCTTGTCCTATTGCTTGTTACTTTGGAGCAGAGACCAACACATGCCTCACTACAACCTCCTTTCATTTCCCTCAGCCACTCCCAATAAGATTTGTGCTCCAGATCTTTCACTAGCTTCGTTGCCCTTCTTTGGATGTGCTCTAGCACCTTAATGTGTTTCTTGTAGTGAGGGGTCCAAAGCCAAACACTATATTTGAGGTGTGACCTCATCCATGCTATGTACAAAGGACCAATCATCTGTTGATGACATAGTAATAATTTCTCCCCCCGCCATGAATAAGCAAGGTACTTTCTTATCTTGTGTTTGATGCAACAAAACTTATTAAGTCATATTAGGTAGTTCTATAAAAAACAGGAATAAAAAATAGATAATTGAAAAAAAAATCCCAATTTTTGAAAAAAATTATAACTATTTCATCTTTTCCTCATAATTCTGAAAAACTAACTACTCAATACTAAGTAGCTACAAATAACTGTTTTCCTTCCTCTCTCTAACATGAGGACAATCAGGCACTTTGGCAATATTAAATTCCTGAACATCTCAGCAAAAAGAATTCTTTCCAATGTAGTTCACAAACAAGAAATGAATCGCAGAAGAGCTTATAAGATTGATTCATAAGCATGTCTTCCATCCCAAACCTGAAGTTGAGTGCCATTTCATGTGTTCAAATGCACCAAAAGTTATGTTCTTCATGGCTTATACTGCTACACAATAGACTGGTGATAGGATTCAATAGCAGGACTGAGTCCTTCAACAACTTTTCTGCTGCTGCACTACAAAATATTATCTACAACCCTATGATATACAACCCACACATCAAAGATTAACTGCCCAATATGACTTCCAAAATGCAACTTCTCTTTGTTTCATAAAATATTTCTTCTGATGAACAAAGATAAAATTTACCTCAGAACATTTAATATAAGATTAGATGCTGGGCTCAAACTTGTAAAACATACTAACTACTGAAGGAACTTAAGCTCAACTGCCACAGATGAATTATTTATTGAAGCAGACAAATGCTTATTCAATATCTTTTATCACTTTAGACATACTGGCATTCAAAAAATATTCATCTGATTTGATTACAAGGAGCTTGAACTTTTCCTGGGCGATAAGTGATGACTTCTAAGCCCTCTTTACAGCCCTGTTATTTTTCACTTATGAAACTTATTCAATGTCCTGTAGTCTCAGAGCGCAATCATAAATTTTTCTAAGGTCTCACAGCTGTTTTAGTCTTTTCAGTGCACAAACAGCACTAATACAATACACGAGCACAAAATCCTTTGTTAGGACTAGGAGACAAATATGAGCTAGATAAAGATCAATAAAAAACATGAAAGTCTAATCTTCAAGGTGCATTTTTATTTTAAAGAACATGTTTAGGCACGGAAGCTCTCTCTTGCTTCAGCTTCTTCTTCAGTGTTATGCCTCAGCTTAGCTAGCACATATTGCTTTTCTCACATGGGGTATTCTATTTTGCAATTACTCATGTAACAATTCCAAGACATGCATAACAATGTACTTTTAACTCTGCTGCTGAGTTAGAAGTTCTTAATACTCTTTACTTTAATGCTTCTCATTGAATAATGCATTCCTCAGACAGACCACAGGTATGCACAAAAGCAACCTGTGCCATTTTGATTCAAACTTCCATATTAATGAGGGCATTTGGATATTACCCCTTCAAAGCCCTACGTGGTCAACTGCTTTTCCAGTTCTAACACTGAGTTTCTTCCCTGTTGTAGAGATTCTACATTCATTTAATGCTACCAACACAAATGCTCATACACTACAATAGGTCCCCTGAGCAAAAAAGAACTGGCCATAATTTGAGAGTAGAAATTGTTAGTCATTACTCAAAGACTCTATTACAATCAGCAGTCCATATTTCTCTTTTGTTCTTCCTAAACAGTTTAATGAGCAGCTAGGGTAAATTTGCATGGTATAAAAATGAGGACAGTAGAAACTGTAATGTTAAGACAATTTCTACGTGGTTGCTTTATTGAAGGCAACTCTTACATCTGTAAGGTAGCTTTCTATACCCTAGGTAATGTTATTGAGTGCAGAATGTGAGACAAAGACTCTGCAAAGTTTGTTCCAAATTACTTCAGCCCTCATAAGATCTGGTGATGGAAGCACTCTGTGAAAAGTTTGTATCTATAGGAAGCAAATTTTTATGAAGATAATAACCACTATACAGAAGACTGAACATTTACTACTCTTAAGTCTCCTGAAACAGTAATCAGGTAATAACAATGTGATATGTATACTAAATGGAAATCAGAAGCTGAAAGTACCATAGCATGAGGAGAATTACATGGCATGAGACATCCTTGAAGATAATTAAAATTTTAATTTACAGGTACAGTTTCCACTGGAATTTAAATTCATTTGTGTGGCTACCTCAAATAAATTTGATTACACAATATTTACTATTAGAATCTTAAATAATTCATAATGAAATGTCAAAATACTATAAAAGTACTGCATCAAAATTAGATTGGGATAGCAAGAGGAAAAAAATTCAGCTTAATTATTTCTTGCATTTAAATTAGTAAAATAAAATGCATACATTTAATAGATAGCAATGCTGAAGTACTGCATTACAGTGGATGTAGTGATCAGAAACTGAGTTTTGTCTATGAATGCTAAAAGTTAATTAGCCTGAGCCAAACACAATGTGTTCAGCTTTTTCAAAGTTGGTTATGCACTACCTAGGCCAGCTAAACTTAAGTGTGCGTGTGTGTAGATAAAAATGTCTGTGACATTGATTACATATAACTGAAGAGACCTCAAGTGAATCTCTGGCTTCATTCATAATGAATAATAATAAAAATATGTATATCTAATAGGTATTTTCAGATACACAGTATCTAGTCCACTGTCTGCTCTTTTAAGATTCTTTCAGAATTGAGATTCAAAGAAACAGGAAGCTGGAAGGCTGGAGAGTCTTTCAGACCAGTCAATTATTAAATGGAGTTAACATTCCAGAGTAGTGTTTTCAGCAAATATTTTTCTTCTGAGAATCTAAGCAAAGTATTTGTAATATATTTCTTTGCAAAACTTATTGCCCATCCCTTTCTGATATTAGTCAGATAGCTGAGCTTGTACTAAAAAAGATAATGCACAACTATCTTCATGTGACCATCAAGAACTATTTGCTAAGACAGTAGTGTTGTTAGTTTTTGTGGGATTTTTTTACCTAATTTATTTATTGTGACACTGTTTTCACAAATTCGTCAGGCATTGTACCCTTAATAACAAAATGCATAAATTTTCTTAAGCAGGAAGTAAAACAGTGTTTTAAGTAATGGGAACTGGATGAGTTAGCATGAAATACAGTTGCTCCTTACTTCTGATTTTTTCCCTGCCTTTACTTATATGTAGTAGCGACAATTGTAAAAGATACATCAAAGGTTCTTTATCAGAAATAATTCTCGTTTTCCAGCAAATGCATATCTTATTTCTTCCACCATTAATTCTACAATGTGGTCTCAATTATATCAGTAGGAGTGGAAAACGATCCATCCTGACTCAAATATTTCTGAATTAATAAATGCTCTTTATCAATCTGTTATACAGATTAATGCACTGCAACTTACAGCATGATTAAAATGACCCTTTGGTATGGGAATCAGCAGGGCCCATAGAATTTAATTGCCAAAAAGTTCAATGCCATCTGGCATCTGTCCTTTAATCTGTTAATGCTGCTGAACGTGACTACAGTCTTTGGATGTTAAAAGTGGGTGGTAATATTAAATCAGTTTTCCATTACTATATGGATCTTGCTGTCAGACTTTTACAGTTCAACTGTATTTAATATCACCTAGGACTATGATCATGGCCTGATGGCATTTACAATCAAAATTCCTTTACAGGGAAGAAGTTAACAGATCAAAGAAAGTCATCACTGCAATTTAATCAAATTATATGATCAGATAAATGAAACTGGTCAAGAGGAAATACAAGCCTCAATCAGTCAGTCAGTCAGCAGCAACAAAAACTGTGCCTTTCTTTTAACAATTGGGTTTGATCTTCTTTTATGAATTCTCCTGTTGCTGTACAGATTCTTTGCCTCTTCTTATCAGAAAACAGACTAAAGACTGGAAGACTTCTGTTCATATTTTGAAAGCTATCTACAGCAGTGTCAGTTTGGTGAAGATCTTTATTTTCTTTATATTGTGGTACAAACATTGAAATTGATATCCATTTTGTCAAAGGGAGGAGGAAAAAAACCTGTATGATTGTTCATGGATGATTACTTCCTAGTGACCATATTATGCGGAAGCATATAGTAAAGCATCTCTATCACATAAAACTCTTGAAGGCACGAAAAGAAAATGGAAAAATACACAGGATCCAGTCAAAAGATCTTTAAATCAGGAGTAAAGAAACTGACTTTGATCTCTGTCTTTGAACTGCAGAGATATTACATATATAAATTACTACTGCGATTGAATAGGATCTAAAAACCCAGGCAGATACAACAGTAATCACACCACCACCTGTCTTTTGTACAGGGCTTTCATACAAGGCTCTCAGAAGGGCTTTGCGGTGATAAATGTTAGTATTATGCCAAATTTGCAGATTGATAGAAGAGAAACAAGTTCACATGAGTGATATTGTCCATCAGTAAAACAGAGGACACAACTGAATGCTGACACTATGTTTCCTGGAATTATATCAATAACATAATGGCTTGATTTCTAATATTACTGAGCTTACTGCTAAAATGAAAGTACTTTCACCTTTTGCGTTAATGTCATTTATAGTGCTGAACGATGATACAATGTTGCTCTTTTGTACTGCTTTCATTTATTTCTCAGAACAAACTGTCAGTAGAATGGAGACTACTAGAAAGGTTTCTAACCAGAAACATTACAATATGTGAGAATTGGGTAAAAATACCATAAGAAGGTCAAATGTTAAACTGCAGTACAAATTGTGATTTAGCATTTTTTACAGGCTTAGCAAACACTTTGCTAATGAACCAGATCTTTATCAGAGTTCATGTCATTGGTGATTAAGCTTTTGCTTATTTTACTCATTTCACCTTCTGAACTTTTGCATTACACTTTACAATAGGAAAAGAATAAAATATTAATGCTAATAAAGATGAGACCCTTTGTGTGCTTTGTTACAACTTAATGTCTTGACTGTCTTCCAATTTAAGCACCTTGAACTTTTGTTTCAGTACCCACAGGTTAACTCAAATATAAATATAAAATATCCTGACAACCCAAACTTTGAAAACTGGTGAGTTAATCACATACCACAAATAAGACTGTTTCTCTAATAAAGGAGAAGATGACAACAAAAACATACAGTACCTCATCTAGTTCCATTTCATCTGGACTCTCCCATGGTTTGATAAACTTTCCACGAGACCTCTTCAAAGGCACAATAACTATGTAATAACCTCTGTAAAGGAAACAGTTGGACAAAAGTGAAGTTGAAAGAAAAGGAATAGAAAAACTTAGGGGTAGATGTCTCCTCAGAGGAATTTTAGAGAACAATGGTATGTCACGAGCAAACTTCTATGCATTATTATGCCACCGCAGTCTTCCAAACATAGCTGTAAAGATTCACACTCTTGAAACCACATCCAGTGTAAAACATTTGACAAACAAATGGCACTAATTACCTGCCTTTCCATGTAAACACATAAATATGTATAAGAGACTTTAATTACTATGTTCTAAAATTCTTGCATGTTTGGCTGCAGTTTATTATTTCATTCAAAATATAAGAGCCATGGGATACTTGTGCCCTACCACCACCACACTGGGAAAAATGTCAAACTCCTAAATTGACAGATGTTACCATATATTTAAATCTCAATTATCACCCCATTTCCCCCATTTTCAAGTATAATGAGAATAGGAGATTAACATAATGTGTTTGTTGATGCCAATAATATTATAAACAGAAAATAAAGGAGGCATAGCATACACCCCACCCACACAGTCTCTACTTTTGATTATCAATCACCATCAGCTTTGTCTACTTAAGTATTCTGCTCACAGTCACAGACAAGAGAGCTTTATGTATGTTGTTTTTATAGCGAGCATTTGCAAATTACATATATCAGTTATCCTGAGAAACATTTTCTGAATATATCTTCTGTCTTCCCATCATGAAGACTAGTAAATTATACTTTCTACTACAATAAAGATATGGCACTTTCCTTGTTTCCTTCACAAAGCATGGATACATATCAGGCAGATCCATAATTTCACATTAGTGTGAGGAAAGAAGCAGTAGAATCACAACAGCAGGACATTCAAGACAGTATAATGTGCATCTTCTTGATAAATACACTTGTCAAAAAGTCAAGCACTCTCCATCTCATAGAAGAGGGAAACAAGCTGCTTCCCTTTGTTTCTAGTAAAAACACAGCTTATTAAGAAGGTGTCTCTGACTCTCCATAATGGAAGATAATTTTAGCGTCTCATGGACCATCTTCTCTTCCAGTATGTCATTTTTTGCAGTCTATTCAACCATGTGCAGTCTTGTCTATTGATTTTACTCAAACAATGCAGCTGAAAAAGTAATTAATGAAAGAGAGTCTACAGAGAAGGACTTGCTCACAATTGATCAAAAACTATCTCAGTCTAAACTGATGCTACAAACTATCTTTCTTCCATACCAGTGCATGCCATTGGTCCATTTTAATTTTATCTTTTCAACTGAAACTCCTTTCCACAAAAGAAATGTAATTTTAGATTTAACTACTGTTGTAATTACACATATTTATTATTTCTCATGTTAAGAAATTTGAGAAACTACTTTGTGCTCTGCTGAGGTCAAACAGGAGGCACTGGCAACAGGAAGTGTTGGCCAGAGATTTTGAACTGTTGCTTAATTGCTTTATTCCAGTATTTAAATAAAATTTGCAGCATGCCTCCTTATAGAAACAATATAATACATAATCTAATAAACTGAGGTTTGTATTCAAAACAGTAAGGCTGGTTGAACCTAGATTTTAAATGAGTATGTATTTTTAAAATCATTTGATTACATGAGTAGCAAATCCTAGTGAATGCTGACTTATCCATGCATACATTGACTACAATCTACATATGTTTTCTTTAACAGTTCCCTAAGAATCAAGACAAAAAGCAATTGAGAATTGGCTCTTATATGTCTTTCAGACATCACAGATACATCTATTGGCTGAACTGCACAGGAGTCTCTTGCTTATCCATTTTTCAGTTCTTCTTACTCTTTAAGCTAACAGAGCGTTCATACTTATTTTGAATCAAGGAAATCCAGCATGTGAATGTTACTTTCACACTCTTTCACACTTTCCTCATGCATGCCTCCCACTCATAACTTTGATCATCCACTAAGACTTTCAGCACATACAGAGTATGTTAAAGCTGAAAGCACAAGTACATTAACAGTAAGCAGAAAAATGAAACTGTTTGCATAAATTTGCAGTGCTGTAAATTGTAAAGGACAACAAAGTTCTATTATTTCTAGCTAACTCCAGGAAATGCAGCATGTCTTCAAAAATATTTTTTATTATTTGCTTCAGTATTTTTTTGTTTGTTTTGAGTTTGTTTGGGTTCTGGTGGGGAGGTGGAGGGAGGGTGAAAAATGGAGGGTTGGCTTGGATATTGCTTGGACTACTGACTATTACAATCTTTCACAAAATTCCATTTCTACTTAAGATTTTGCGTGGATAGAAGAGATTCAGAGAAACATGAACTGTACTTTAAATTTAAAAATTGTTTTGAATTAGCTGTAAATACTACAAGAAAATGAAGAAATTGCTCACTTGAGATGATCCCAGCAAAAAGATCCATTTTACCTAGCGTAAAGTGAGCACTGCTCTAATTTTTACGCTGTATCATAATCAAACATTGAAATAATGAAATTATTCCTTCCATCTTTAATAAATTTTGAAGGCTTTTATAGCATTACCCTCAATCCCATTAGTATTTGCCCATAATTCATTAGAGCAAACCATTAACTGTTTCACCTTCTCTGCAATTAGTGTTATTGAAAGATTCTCTATGTACAGTAAGACAGAGACAATCATGAGCATATTATGTACCCATAGAGGAACAGTAACTTTATAAATGCCAGTATAACTATTAGATGAAATTGTTCGTCCCATATAAAGACTAGAGCTGCAATAATCTTACTTATCCTAGTAAGGTTTCTCTGCTCAGCGTGTAGTTGCTTTGGTATCTCCCTTTCCAAGGATCAAATCAATCTTTTTTTTTTTTTTTTTTTGATTTGTTTTTCTATCTCAAGCCTGATGTCATCTTCTCAGGAAGCAGACACAGAAGGAAGAGATAGATTATTTGTAAAGTTGACTGTTGGATTGCATAGGTTTAATGTACCTCTTGTGATGTCATTTGGCTTCTTTCGTCTATTCACATAATATAAAAGGGAAGGCATTGGTTCTTTTCCATTGCCATACTCTGCTGTTGTTTGACAAGCTTCCCTGCACTTTTTTCTCTCTTGGAAAGCTTTGTCTCATATATCTTTTTTGACTCATTACATCTTCAGTATTCCTTAGCTGAATTTGTAACTGATCACTTCTTACCCAGTGTAATGATAATGGCAACATTTTTCAGTTTTTCATCCTTTTAATGTCTGTATATCATTTCTTTCTTGAACTCACCTGCCTCAAAATCCTCAGTCAGTAATGAAAAAGGGGAGCAGCTTTCTACAAAGCTGTCAGTAAAAATCCACAAGGGAGAGGACAAGTTGAATTCCCAACAATATTTACTGACCTGCTCATTTTCCTCCCCTTTTCCTTCACATTACACATGAGTACCTTATAGACCAACAAGAATGACTATAAGCATAGCAATATCACTTATTGATTGTACCATGTCTCATATGCTTTCTTGGCAAATGTTTGTTATCCAATCATTCTTGCTGATCATGTACTGTCAGATCTTTAGTCCTTTTTCTGCTGCTTACATCTCCACATCAACTTTTCAGCCAAAATCTAAGTAACCTCTAATAAATGATCTGCCAAATTTTCAACAAAATCTCCTGTTTTCTTTCTGGTATTAGTGAAGAGGACCTGAGACTTTTCTTGTAACAAAAAACTTCAGAATTAATTAACCTGAATTAACATAATTGTAGTAATAATTATTTGAAACTCTGTGTGATTCTGGAATTACTGTCTTTAGTACCTCAAGGTGCTACAGCAGGGCAGCTACTCATGGATTATCCATTCTTGATACACTGTTCAAAACCAAATTGGCTTGCTTAATCACTCTTTGCTATTTGGAATCATAGAAACATAGAATTGTAGAATAATAGAATCACCAGGTTGGAAAAGACCCACCAGATCATCAAGTCCAACCATTCTTATCAATCTCTAAACCATGCCCCTCAGCACCTTGTCCACTCGTCCCTTAAACACCTCCAGGGAAAGTGAATCAACCACCTCCCTGGGCAGACTGTTCCAGTGCCCAATGACCATTCCCATGAAAATTTTTTCCTAATGCTTAGCCTGAACTTCCCGTGGCGGAACTTGAGGCCATTCTCTCTCATCCTGTCCCCTGTCGCTTGGGAGAATCACAGAATCACAGAATAACCAGGTTGGAAGAGACCCACTGGATCGTCGAGTCCAACCATTCCCACCATTCCCTAAATCATGCTCCTAAGCACCTCATCCACCCTAACCTTAAACACCTCCAGGGACGGTGACTCAACCACCTCCCTTGGCAGACCGTTCCAATGCCTAACCACCCTCTCTGTGAAGAACTTTTTCCTAATCTCAAGCTTAAATCTCCCCTGGCGGAGCTTGAGGCCATTCCCTCTCGTCCTGTCCCCTGTCACTTGGGAGAAGAGGCCAGCACCCTCCTCTCCACAACCTCCCTTCAGGTAGTTGTAGAGAGTAATAAGGTCTCCCCTCAGCCTCCTCTTCTCCAGGCTGAACAACCCCAGCTCTCTCAGCTGCTCCTCATAAGATTTGTTCTCCAGCCCCTTCACCAACTTTGTTGCCCTTCTCTGGACTCGCTCCAGAAGAGGCCAACACTCTCCTCTCTACAACCTCTCCTCAGGTAGAGAGTAATGAGGTCTCCTCTCAGCCTCCTCTTCTCCAGGTGAAACAACCCCAGCTGTCTCAGCCGCTCCTCATAAGGCCTCCAGCCCTTTCATCAGCTTTGTTGCTTTTCTCTGGACTCGCTCCAGAGCCTCAACATCCTTCTTGTGGTGAGGGCCCCAGAAGTGAACACAGGATTCAAGGAGCGGTCTCACCAGTACCAAGTACAGAGGGAGAATAACCTCCCTGGACCTGCTGGTCACACCATTTCTGATACAAGCCAAGATGCCATTGGCCTTCTTGGCCACCTGGGCACACTGCTGGCTCATGTTCAGTCACTGTCAACCAACACCCCCAAGTCCTTCTCCTCCAGGCAGCTTTCTAGCTACTCTTCCCTTAGTCTGTAGCACTGCATGGGGTTGTTGTGCCCCAAGTGCAGGACCCGGCATCTGCCCTTGTTAAAACTTATCCCATTGGTCTCAGCCCAGTGGTCCAGCTTGTTCAGATCCCTTTGCAGAGCCTCCCGACCTCCAGCAGATCCATGTTTCCACCCAGCTTAGTATTGCCCACAAACTTGCTGAGGGTGCACTCCATGCCTTCATCCATGTCATTGATAAGGACATTGAACAGGGCTGGAACCAGGACTGAGCCCTGGGGAACTCCATTTGTGACCAGCCTCCAGCTGGATTTAATGCCATTTCCCACCACTCTCTGGGCCCGGCCACCCGACTAGTTTTTCACCCAGGAGAGTGTGCACATGTCTAGGCCAGAGGCTGATGGTTTCCAAAGCAGAATGCTGTGAGAAACCGTGTCAAAGGCTTTACTGAAGTCCAGGAAGACCACATCCACAGCCTTTCCCTCATCCAGTAGTCGAGTCACTTTATCATAGAAGGCGATCAGGTTTGTTTGCCTTTCGTGAACCCGTGTTGACTGGGACTGATCACCCGGCTCTCTTGCATGTGCTTCATGATAGCATTCAAGATCACCCGTTCCATGACTTTCCCTGGCACTGAGGTCAGGCCTGTAGTTCCCTGGATCCTCCCTGCAACCCTTCTTGTAGATGTGCACACCATCAGCCAGCCTCCAGTCCAGTGGAACTTCCCCAGTCAGCAAGGACTGCTGGAAGATGATGGAAAAGGAGTTTGGCAAGCACATCTGCCAGCTCATTCAATACCCCTGGGTTGATGCCATTCTAGCTGGGCAAGCAGGTATCTAACTGCCTCCTCTTGGATCATGGGAGCCTCATTCTACTCCTCTAACTCCTGGGTTTGTACAGAGAGGGAAAGACTTACTTTACAATTAAAGACTGAGGCAAAGAACGCAATAGTACCAGCCTTTTCCTTACCCCTATCACTGTTGTTCCTTCTGCATCCAATAGGAACTGCATATTCTCCCTAGTCCTCCTTTTATTGTTAATATATTTATAGAAAGATTTTTATTATTTTTCACAGACCTAGCCTATCTTATTTCTAGTTGTGCCTTAGCCCTCCTGATTTTTTCCCTGCAAGATGTCACTTCCCTCCTGTAGTCCACCCAAGACACCTGTCTCTATTTCCAAAGCTCATAGAGATTTCTCTTCTTTTTGATATCTCTCAAGATCTCCTTGCTCAACCAAGCTGGTTTTTTTCCAGCTGGCTCTTTTTCCAGAACATGGGCTTTCTCCTGAGCTGCTAGGATTTCCGTTTTGAAGAGTTCTCAGCATCGTGGGCTCCTTTGCCCATAAGCACTGTCTCCCATAGGACTTTGCCAACCAGCCTTCTGAAGAGTCCAAAGTCTATCCTCTGGAAGTTTAATGCAACTGTCCCGTTAACCTCCCTCTTCACCTCACCTAGAACTGAAAACCCTATCATCTCGTGATCGCTTTGTTCCAGGCGTCCTCCAACGACCACATCACCACAAGGACTTCTCTGTTCAAAAACAGCAGGTCCAGGAGGGCACCTTCCCTTGTCAGTTTGCTCACCAGCTGTGCGAGGAAGCTGTCTTCCATGCACTCCAGGAACCTCCTGGACTGCTCTTTTTTGCTGTATTGTACTTCCAGCAGATATCTGGAAGATTGAAGTCTCCCACAAGAAGAAGAGGCATCGATCTAGAGACTATCCCCAGCTGTTTATAGAAGAGCTCATCAGCTGCTTCTTCTTGGCTGGGTGGTCTGTAACAGACTCCCATCAAAAAATCTGCCTTCTTATGGGCTCCTCTGATTTCAACCCACAGGCACTCAGTCTCCTCATCATCATAATCAAGCTCAACAGTGTCAAAGTCCTCTCTTACATAGAGGGCTGCCCCGCCTCCTCTCTTTCCCTTCCTGTCCTGCCTTAAGAGTTTGTACCCCACCATAGCTGTATTCCAGTTATACGAGTCATCCCACCACGTTTCTTTGATGGCAATGACATCATAGGCTCCTTGCCCTACAACAGCTTCCAACTCCTCCTTCATATTTCCCATTCTGTGTGCCTTGGTGTAAATGCACTTCAGCTGGGCTGTCGAACCTTGAGCCCTAATATAGGGAATAGAATTTATTCCCAATTGACTGGTCGTTGGAGTAGCTAACACCAGAGTGCCAGTTTCTTCCTTACCATCCCCAGGTGTATTCACCTCCACTTGCTCTGTGGTGATGTACTGGTGGCCCTCACCAGCGCACCATCTTCAACTAACTGGTGTCCCACTTCGAGGATCATTCCCATCTAGCCTGGTCTCATACCCCTTTCCCTTCGCATCTAGTTTAAAGCTCAGTTAATGAGCTTAGCTAGATTTTTAGCAAGGGCTTTAGCCCCCCTAGGAGACACGCGTGTCCCATCCCTAGTAAGAAAGCCTGGGGGTGCGTGGGCCACCCCATGATCAAAGAAATCGAAGCCCCTCTCCTCACATGAGGCTCAGAGCCAGGCATTAATCAATTTCTTCTTTTTGACTTCTTTCGCCTCTGTATTTAGCACTGGAATGGAGCTAAATACTACTTGAGCCCCAGAGCCCTCCATCATTCTCCCTAGAGGCCTGAGGTCTCTCTTACTGGCTTTGAGCTTTCTGTTCTCTAGGTAATCACTACCAATTTGGCATAGTATCAGAGGATAATTGTCTGTCTCTTGGACCAGGGAAGGAAGTTTTCTACCTACCTCCTTCACTGATGCCCCCGGTAAGCAGCAGACCTCTCTGTGGAGCGGGTCCGGTCTGCAGACGGGTCCCTCTGTTCCTTTTAGAAGGGAATCCCCTACGACAACCACTCTCCTCTTCTTATTAATGGAGGATGTTTTTATGTTTTTCTGAGGATGGCATAGCCTAGGGGAAGATTCTAGGCTGTGGGAGCCATCATCTTCATCCTTGGGGGTGGATTCCACCTGCAGCACTTCATATTTGTTCTTTAGGGGGATCTGGGGTTTTGTTGTCTGGGTGGAAGAAGCAGGTTTACTTCATCGGGCAGGAACTTGCAGCCATTCCCCATCTCTTGTTCCCCCAGCCTTGCAGTTTGCAGGTGGGTGCTGCTCAGACATACCAGCTCCAGCAGCCTGCTGAGTTAGTGAGAGGGCACTGCTCCACTGGTCTATCTCCCGTTCACATTCCCTGATAGTCCTCAGCCTCTTTACCTCCTCCCTTAGGTCCTCCACCATGTGAAGGAGTTCCCCCACACAAGCACAGCTTCCACAAGTGGAGCCAGGACTAGAGGCACGAGCTGGTGTGGGAGGGGGGCACTGCCTGCAGCCCAGGGTCTGGGGAGCTGCCTGCACCCATTGAGGCTCTGTCTGGGTGGCAGCATCCGTCCTGCCTGCTGCAGCACACGGAGCAGCTTTAATCTTCTGCCGGGTAGCCACCATGGTCCTCAGTATCTTCTGGCTAGTCTCTAGCCCCTCTCTGTGCCCTGCCCACTTGAACTGCCACTCAAACTGCTCTGTGACAATAACGTGCCCTGCACCTCTTTGCAATGCTCCAGGTTGCTGTGCTCCAGGTTGCTGTGCTCCCAAGGGAATGAGTGATGAAACACAAAAGTACTCTGAGAAACAGCTACAAGGACAATCTTATGTGTAGTTCCATCTAGAGTTTACTCAGACCTACAAACGTGGCATGTGACAAGCTTATAGTCTTGTTCCAGCTGGAAAGGATCTACAATAATCAACTGCCTGACCATTTCAGGGCTCACCAAAGCTAAAGCAAATTATTAAGTGCATTTTCCAAGTGCCTTTTAAGCGCTGACAGGATTGGGGCATTGGCCACCTCTCTAAAAAGACTGTTTCAGTGCTTCACCACCTTCTTGGATAAGAAATGTTTCCTAATGTCAACACCGAACCTCCTCTGATATAGCTTTGAACAATTCCCATACAACCTGTCACCAGACACCACAGAGAAGAGATCACCATCTCCCTCTTCACTACCCCTGATGCAGGAAGCTGTAGAAAGTCATGAGGTCACCCCTCAGCCTCTTTTTCTCCAAACTTGGCAAATCTAAAGTGCCTAGCCAATCCTCATAGGACATGCCTTCCAGCTCTTCTGTTAGCTTTGTTGTCCTGCTCTGGATGCATCCTCTTACCTCAATAATAGAATAAACATATGCCACGCCACTGATGACTGCCCAATGCTCCAATCCATGCAGATCTATCAGCAAGGTCTCCTATACCTTGAGAGAGTCAACAGCTCCTCTGACCTTAGAGTTGTTAATTACTCTAATATTAGTCCAAATACTACTATTCTAATATTAGTCCAAATACTACTATAGAGTGTTGTACACTCTGAAACACTATGAAGCATACAGCCATAGTCCAATACTACAAGTCTGATTATTTTAACAGTAGGAAAAATCTTCTTCCTGGACATGATACCAATGGTGTGTCATTCATTCACTCACTTTATATTCTCATTTGAAGGTACTTCTGGAAGTTCCACAGTTATCATGCCATCTAAGTTGGTCTTTCCAATGAAGACTGGTTTGGTGCGAAGCACGTCTGGTGCAGTCTTTGCTGTCACTCTGTGCTGAAGACCCCCAGCACTATTCCCTCTGTTTGTCAGCACAAATGAATATGATGTTTCTGGCTTCAAATTAGTGATCAGCTTTTGCGTAGCTCGTCCATCAACCTCCACCACCATTTTCCCATCATCATAAAGGATCTATTTCAATATATAAATAAAACATGATTTTGGTTACTAAGGGAAGGCAACTGATACTGTCACACTGTAGTAAGGAATGAATCTAGCTGTAAATTTAAAGTCAAAGTTAATGTACATTTAAGGCTGTAAGATAGTACTGAATTCACTACTACAACTGCACTTGCAATTTTTCTTAAAAAAGAACTGCATTGATTTACAGCAGTGTACACACTCCTAAGATATCATTTCACTTACACAAATTCAGTAGGTTTGCTTAAATCCAGCATTTATATCAAGACATACTTGTTGTAAAAAGGACTTCAACATTTCCACACTCCTTATTCAGAAAGGCTTTTGCAACAGTTAGTTAATAAAATACTGTTTTTCTCTTGCCACTGCCTGAGATGAGGCAAGTAATTAAGAACAATGCAGAAGAAATGCTAGCCAGACTGCAAGTTACTATGAGTCTCTTTATTTGGCTAATGCTATAGGTTTTGGAGTGAAAGAGTTGTAAAGCAAAACTGCGTTATTGTAAATGTGGGGAGACAAAAACTGAAATGGTGCTCAGTTACAATCCCAACAAAAATAAGTGAAAGAAGAAAAATATTCTTTTCTTTCACTGTTTAAAATATAGTAGCAAGGCACTACAAATTAGCAAGGTCTTCACATCATGCATAAAAATCAGTATGAGCCTGACTTGAAAATACTGTCACAACAGTGAAAATCTCATGCTGCCGAATGACTGAATTTAACAGCTCAGGTCAATATTGCTGATTATTTTGCATTCTTAATTACAGCAGTACTAAAAGAATCCACATATTCTGTAAGCTACTTCACCAGGTGAACAACATCCTCTGGTTTCTGCATTTTCTCTCAGACAAATGGAAAGAAACTTACTTTGAAAGGCAAAGCTGAATTGTAATTTTCCGGAATTTCCCAAGACAGCAAAACAGAAGTCTTCATTACTGCTTTAACATGAAAATTTTTTGCAAACACTGCTGGAAAAAAAGAAACAATGTAAATAAACAACATCTTAGAGCTTAAATCTAGTTATATTTCCACTGCTACCAGGAAGTATTAGCTTTCCATTTATATCAAAAACCAACAAGGATTCAATTCTCCTACCTGTTTGCTCATATTTAAACATCACATTTTAACTCATTCTCACCCTTATCTAGTGACAACCCAACACGCAGATTTTCCTTACCTGAAAAGATTGTGAAGATGTTAGCCAGAACTTGCTTGGCAAGGGACAACTGAATTCTAAGGCATCCAAAACATATTAAGATTTACATACTTTACCTTTTGTGTTTGTTGAACCTATTTTTATGAATGGGCCGGTCAGTTTTATTTACAGCTTCAAAAACACTGATATCCAAAGACCGATACTTCTTTAAAGGTCAACGCCATAAGCAGACAAATCCTACCTTGATCCACGGGTAGTGTCCTGAACTGGACACTTGGACTATATGGACCAGGCCCTTTGCTTGTGTGGGCACGTACTTTTACATCATATGTGGTATCTGGTTTTAAGCCAGAAAGTGTCATAGTGGTATCAGCAGGAACAACAGGGAGTTCAACTGGTTGGTAAGCAACATTAATATCTCTGTACAAGACGGTATATTTGGTGATAATGCCATTTCTCTCTGCCAAGAGTGGCATCTGCCAAGTTAATTGAACTGATGTAGAAGTAGAGCTTTCCGAGTGGAGATTTTGAGGAAATCCACTGGGTACCTCTTCAGGAACAGAAATCTCTTTAACCATCTCCTCCCCAAAGCCCACTTTATTTCTAGCTGAGAGCCTGAAGACGTAAGAAGCTCCTTTGTGAATGTCTGTGACTGTGAAGTGATCTTCCTTCTCTGAGAATTCCATGGTTGTAAATGTATCCATGTCTTTGCGACCAAACTTCAGGCGATAACCCTGCAGGGGGCCAAAGGTGTCCACAGGAGGGTGCCACTGAATTAGAGCGGTGTTCATCTGTGTGTGGCTAATCACAAGCCGAGGTTTGCCTGGAACTGTAGCACAATGTTATTTGAAGGTTATAAACACAAACAGAATTGCACATATGATTTCTGAGGCTAGTGCTAGGAGGAATAGGGGTAAATTTTTGTCTTTCCTCACTCTTGGTTCCACAAACTACCGTGTTATGGAAAACATAATATCTGCCTCCTGCACTAATGAATCATACTGCATAATGAACTACAAATGTAAAACAGTCTACTGTTGTCTTCTTCCCTTACCATTATTTCTAAACGCAGAGAACATTCAGAGGCACATGACTTAGGAACACAAGCCAAAAAGTGAAACTTTAAACACACATCATATGAAAGGTTCTGTCTCACTTACAAATTCTTGCTTGCAAAAAAAGTATATTGTCATAAGTATTCATTAATTTAATCCAAGGCACATTTCTGATACTCCTGTAAATGGAAAAATAATTAATGAAAATACTAATAATGATAGTAGCAGCAGCAGTAGTGCTAGTAATAATGGAGAAATGACAAGTTTCTAGATATGTCTAATGTAACTTTTGCCACAGATAGGTAAATGTGGTAGATTGTCATCAGCAATTATTACTATGTATTATAGAATCCATTCATTTCACTGTCCATACACTAATGACTTCCATTATAAGCTGTTTCAGCTTGGAGCAGTAGCACAGTTTTATATTTAATTGCTTGATTGTCCAGGCTTATCACAGATGATGTAATTTTCAGAATGATCTTGGTGCCTGTGAACCATATTTCTTCTGAAGACTACTAAACTGAAAGCTCTTTTTAACCTGCACACAAGTTACACTCAAAACTTAATTGAGATCTATTGGTCCAAACACAATGTTTGCCTTGAAGAGACATTCAGATTGCAAGTGTGGTGAGGACATTCAAACTAGAGGATTGATTTAGCCCTAATGGAGGGGGAAATCCTATTATACAACTTATATAGTGTACATTTTTGAAGTCCAGATATCAATTGCTCTCATTGACTGTTTCTATTCAATTTATATATATATTTTTATTTATTCATTTATATACATATATATTGTTTATGTTTTAATTAATATTTCTACTTAAAAATAGTCTGTTTCTATTACAATGAATTATTTGATAATTACTCATATCCACAATTATTTAGAAATTTGGTGTTCTTTGTGTACCAATGCCTGACAGATCATGAGACTAGAATCGTTTTGGAAGTAGTAGTGCCACGATAGCACTGACTTCCATGAAGACTAATTAGTTTCATCCACATTCAAAGCCTTCCCTGTGACTGCTGCATAGTGAGCTCTGGTTCCTGCATTTAAACACTTCAATGGGTTTTATTACTTATCTTCAGTTCTCAGGCACCCAGTAAATCAGATTCTTATTGTTAGAAGTTCTGACTACCATGCTGTAATGAATTAGGAACAGGGAGTGAGGAATGGCATGACTTGGAGAAAATTCTGCATATAACAAGCTCTTTCCTCATTACGTCTGTCATAAAATGTGATATTGCTCCTAACTGCATAAGAATTTTAGCTAGTTTTTGCATAAAATTTCCAAACAGTCTTGATTTTAAATGTCCAGTTCACCTGCACGTATATTCCCAGGAATTCTCTAAGTTTCTTTCCTGCACTTTCTGCTACATAAATTATATCTCTCAGACTAGTTCTGAGGTTTCCTCATTGATTATTATGATCCCTGAAGGAACAAAGAAAAGGCTGTGAAGGCCTTTTGCAGGCTATATTTTTCTCAACATTATAACTATCACTGAAGCCAATGGAGCATATGAAAGAGAAGAAGAGTTCACACAAATATAATAATACTCCTTCAGCTTTCTAGTGGAGAGACTGCTGGAAGGTGTCACTAAATTATTTATATGATAAATTGCTTTTTTTTTCTTGTAAGACCTCACAGTTAGAACTATTTTTTTAACCTTGGTGGTAACTACAGAGACAGAAATTACTACTTGCTCTTGATCAGAACAGAAGAGGTTGATTGTCCAATAAAATACCCCGTGATTAAAATGGTAAATAAAAATGGTCACTTTTTTTTTAATATAAATCCTACCTGATTTTGTCCAGTGTATGAATTTCCTTTTTGCTAACATGCAACTATTGATATAGAAATAAATATTTTTCTCTCTCTCTTTTCGTTTCCAGATAACATTCAGGTAACATTGTTTTTTAGTATAAACACTTGTTATATTATAGTCTTGTGGGACAAATGCCAGGAATCTGTGCAGTCTTATTACACAGAAGCACCATGGAAATGTTCTATCTAGAAATGTCTTCTGGTAATAACATCTAAACTTGCCTTGAGCCCAATGAAGTGGGATTGCCCATAAAAAAAAAAAGTATTCTCCAATCTAGTGAAGTCCACCTCCCAACATATCCCTCACATCCTCCTTCCAACAGTCTTTACACCAACCATTTGTAAAGGTGTGCCACTAGTAGTAGATGCACATGCTTGGTGTGTTCAGCCTGGAAAAGAGGAAACTGAGGGGAGACCTATTTACAGTGTACTGCTTTCTCACAGGGGAAGGAGGAGGAGCAGGCACTGATCTCTTCTCTCTGGTGACCTATGATAGGACCCGACAGACTGTCAGAAGGATGCGCCAGGGGAGGTTTAGGTTGAACATGAGAAAAAAGTTCTTCACTCAGAGGGTAGTGGAGCACTGGAACAGCCTACTCCATGAAGTAGTCGCAGTGCCAAGCCTGACAGTATTCAAGAAGCACTTGGACAAACACCTCACACAAATAGTGTGAAAGTTGGGGTTGTCCTATGCAAGGACAGGAGTTGGACTTAATGATTTTTGTGGGTCACTTCTAACTTAAGTCATTCTATGATTCTATGAATCTGCCTTTGACAAATCATCCAAATTAATTTGTTTCTTTTAGCTGCTATGCAGTAAACCACCATCTTACTGTACATTTTCACCTCTTAGCTGAAATCTATACTTCCTGAGTGCTGCCCAGCACGGAGAGTAAATTCCAATGAATAAGCATTCTTCAACTACTATAACCTAGAAAGTAAAGGTCTGATTAAATTCTCCATCAAAAAAACCCTGCATGATATCATTGACTTGTAAGTCTCAATTTTCATCAGGGCCTTGTTAATCACATATTTTGTAACTTCTACTCCAAGGAATTTGAAATTTTCAAATTTGCCAATATGAAAATGTTCAGGAAGAGTTTTCTTCTCTCTGATTTCAAAAACCAGGAAAAGAAACCGAATACAAGACAAAAACGGACTCTGGAGTGAAAATATTAACTGCATTCAGTGACTTCACTAATAACTGTATTTACTGTACTGTAGGCTCATTTACATTTGCTGATGCTTTCCCATCTGAAAATGTACATTATGGTTTTGTACCACTAAGTGGATACAGCTGAAGAGTTACTTTTGATCTGAATAACTTAGAAATACTAAGCTTCTCTGGTAAACATTTAGACCTTTACCATCCTTTCCTGTCTTTTATGGACATAATCTCACTCATTCTAAGACAGCAGGACCTAACTTAAACCTTTAAAGACTGAAGTCAGACCTTTGATTTGCTTTATTGTAATATTTGAATATCATCTTCTTAGCGGGAAAAAAAAAATCTAATGCCAGCTCTCAGAGAAATGGAGGGTCTATTTCAGGCCCACAAGCCTCAGTATTAATGCACTATTTCTTCACCTGCCTAACATACTCTCATAGAAAGACACCGAACTGGCAACTCTTAGTACTGACTACATTTATTGTCTCCTTTTTCAAAACCCTGCATATGAATTTTCTTTACAAAATAAGCATAACCACAGCAAGCTGTAACAGCAAGTGAAGAGGTGTTCATACAACCTGGAATATATGAAACAGAAAATGGTAACTAGTGGTTATTCTAGAGACCAGGAACAAACATTACTCGCCTACAAAGTGAAGTAAAGAGCAAGGATAGTGTAATATGTATTGCATTTACATGCATGACTGATTCTGAATCCCTTTTCAGTTACTCAGGGTTTTATGGGGCATGGGATTTGTTTGCCTTTCTAAAGTAGAAGCATCACAGATCTTCGAAGAGGGAAACATGAATAGCCAATAAGGACTGAATGCACTGAAGCTTTACATTTGCAAGGAGGTTTGCATAGCCTGTACTTACATCCAGAAACTAACCAAATCATAATCTATATAATCATGTTTATTTAAATTGGGAACTGAACTTAAAAAAGAATAATGAAAGAAGTGGCATTTTTCTAAAATCAAGTTCAAATTCAAGCGAGAAATATAGATGCCATTTTTCCCATACCATGAGAATTCAGGAAAGATAAAAAGTTGGAGGATAAGTTAAGAGCACCAGTTAAGAGTATTAACTAGAAGGCACTCTAAAATCTAACACAAAACCATGTGATATATCAGGCCATCAAGACTGAGATTTTTACAAGGAGGCTGATGAGACAAGGTTATATATGTTTCTGATATTTGTACAAGATTGTTTACACTTAGTGATTGTTTTAAAAATGGAGTTAATCAGTATAAATACAAATACATATGCCTTTTGAGCTTTATGTACTGGCATTAATAACATGTTGTTATTAAGAGTTTGTAACAGTACTATAAAGGTTTCCATGTGGTTGTAACAGAATACCCTCAATAGCTACACTACGTAACCCAGAAAATGAACACCTACAAGCTGTGAAAAGCACACCGACTAAGGCTGTGGGATGATGTCATTTGGTTAAGCTGTGCTGCAGTGAGCCATTTAAGTTTTAAAAATTCTGTCATCTAAAAGCAATTCAGTTCACCCCATCAGTGCCAACTGAATCAGCTGAATTGATCATTCAGTCAGATACCCACCATTCACTACCATCTATGATCAAACACAGAGTGAACACAGTGCTATGGTGTATTTTCCCCCCAGTTTATGCCTCAGATTTACACTGAAGTAATAAGGGTTTCAGGGTTTCACACACTGGATTTTCATTCTGATTTGCAATTCTCTGCTTTAATAACAGCATTCTTCCGAGATAAGTTGTGATTGTCAAACACAGATTCTTTCAGTGTTCTTACTGACAGGTAGCAGCATTGCTGCTCTCACAAGGATCAGGAAAGCCTTTCAGAAGTTTACTAGGAAGTACAGACTTAAGTATTACATTTTGGCTCCATTTGGAACCAAGGAAGAAACAAAGGAGGACACTGGTTCTTTTTTTTTTTATCTAAACAAATGAAGGGCCAAATACTGAACCAGAAAATCCTACATTCTATAAACACTTTGTGCACCATGGGAGTCTTCCAAATAGTAGGTGCATATCACTAGCAGGAAAATTCAAAGGATTTGTTCAGATATTAATGGGTACATGAATATTACCTGCACCAGTAGTAGATATGAGTTTGGGCTTGCTGCGTGCTCCATCACCTTTTGTTGTATAGGCTGTCACAGTGAAGGAGTATGTCGTTTCAGGCTGAAGCCCAGAAATTATCATTTCCTGAAATGAAATGAAATAAAACCAATTTATTAAAACCAGATTGTTTTCCAGAAGAACACAGAATCCTTCAGACAACAGCTATATATTGCATACAGTGCACATGCTTCTGTTCTTCTGGCAGTGACAGCAAGCATTTGAGAGCACCAACAAGCTGTTCTGTGTGAAATACTTCATAATGCAAGGTGTTTCATTCACTTAAGTGAAGAAAGACAGCACTCTTCTAAATAGCATGTCTTGGGTAGTTTAAGGCACAAGGCCAAAGGCTTAGTGGTGTGAACAGTGAATAAAGCCTTCTGAAATTCTGAGGAATGCTACTAATATTGCAAAATACATGAGTATGTAGATACAAGACAGTCAGTTTAATTTAGTAATTTACAGGATATTACTGATATAGTTACAAAATGCATGGTAAGAAGACTGTTGCATTTGTACACACACTTCTTAAGGATATTTTAGCTGAACAAGAAAGCCTTGCTATTGTCATAACACTTTCATGGCAATCTGTGTTGGACTGTAGATGTAAATATCTCAAAGGACTTAAGAAACAATTAATTCTTCCAAAAGAAACAACTCTAAAATAACTATCTAAATCACCATTAAAAATCTGGTCAGAGAATAAATCTGGTGGGCTGTCAAATAAATGACAGTAGCTACAGAACAAGTAGCTCTTCAGCTAGTATAAGTGAATGTGAGCAAGATCAAACAGTAAGCGTCAAAGCAAGGGAAAGCTTTTTACACAAGCGTACGCACACACACATGTACATTCACACAGAAGATAGTGATGGGCCACCTGCCATGAACTGAATTTATGTCATGATATAAGGGCAGCCAGAGGAATTAAAATCTTGATGCAATAGAAATAAATTTCATATGCAAATATAAAAGCACAGTATTTGGAGGTAACTGACTGGTCCAAGTTTCCAACTCGTCAACTTCAAGTTTGTAACCACAGGACTACTTTGCATTTTCACATGCCTGAACAGATTTACACTACTTTTCACTGCTGCCAGAGTGATGGTATATTTATGTTTCTAGAATAAATAGCAAAAGTGCAATTACACACCCCTCAGATGCAACCACCATAAAAGTTAATATGAAAAACATGGGTCAAATTATCCACAGTAAATAGATTTTTCATGATAGGGAGAATGAGGTCAGTATGGATGTCATTAAAATTCGGCATTGTGTTTACAGTTAGTTATTAGCAATATAGAAATATCAAGGCAATGATCAGAATAAGTTGGCAGAATAGCACAAATACAATAAAAACATAAGGCAACTGCACCTGATATTAACAGAATAAAACTGTAAAATAAAAAAAAAAAAAAGAAAAAACAACCAAAACAGCACCCTGCCACCATTTTAAACAGTGATGTAGGTTTTAGCCACATGTAAAACAAACAGTACTTCATGGTGTAAGAGATAAAATTGCATGTGCTGTCTTTTAGAAGTGTGATATGGAAACAGCAAGCACTGTTACTTAGGCATAAAAACAGCAGGGCATTTGTCTTTCCTGATAGCACACAAAAGACATTTATCAGATAATTAAAAAGAAAGCACAACAGACTTCAACTTTCAGGTACAGAAAAACCCATTAACTTTAAAATGAATACAGAAAAGTCTGACAATTGCTACACAACTCTGAGCCACTTTTGTTCTCTTTTTCTAACACCTTCTTGTAATGAAGAAATTGGCAATTGTAAGCAAATTAGTGACAGCCACCAAAAACAAGACAAAACAAACCAGTTCTGTACATTTGAGCAGCATGCTAAACTTCAGAACAAGCAAACAACAGTAAGCCCAACATTCCCAGAGGAAAAAAAAAAAAAAAAAAAAGGAAAAAACCCGTGCCTTAAAGGAAAAACCTCTGGTAGTAGGTGCATGCACTTGTGCAAATGCCAAAGAAACGCAAACCCAACAAAAACTCAAAACAAAAAAAAGGGTGTCACAAGCAAGCAAGCAAACAGAAAAAAAAATCCCAAAGTTTTTCTGGCTATTCAAAAACTACTCACATGTTCAGTAGCATCATCATATTCCCACTGATTGAGAGTAAAGAATGTTGGAAGGAAATAAAAAAAAAAATGAAGAGATTTGAAGCCTGGTTTAGGTAAATATGAAAGATGTCTTGAAAAATCATGTACAATTTGAATTAATTGTGTAAAATCAGGTAGACTTGGTTAATGAAATCAGGCCAGGCATTTTTAATTCCACTTCTGCCTTCCCTATAACCAGACAAATCTCCTTCCTTGAAAGTTGAAAAGAAGGAATGATTCTTCTAGTATCGTGTAGTAATATTTCGTAATGGATTGTTTTAGCGATAACTACCAAGGCAGAATTAAAGGCTACCGTACCAGCTGTATGCTTCAGTTTCCTCAATGAATTCAATGCCTTATTTAAATTAAATTTTTTGAAATGTAACCACACTGATCTTTCACCATGAGGATCTTGGTACTTGCATGAGCCCTGATCAAACCTGTCACAGAAGTAAGATAGTCGGGAAAAAGTGACAGGAGGAGAACGGAGGTCACTACTCTGAGTTAACCAATGATAAACAGGCCAGCCAAAGCTAGACTGGCCAAAAAAAGAAATATGACTTTTGCCTTTATGATATTTGGGCTTCGATATCTCAATTAGTTTTCCATTTCTGACCTTCTCATGTTTAAAAAGTTTTTAAATTACTACCACACAGAGGATGAAGGTGAAAATCTGTGCAGAGAAGGGGGGAACCAAAGTTCAGCATCATCTCTTTTTCCATCTGCTCTCCCTTTACCGTTTATTTTCCCATCTACCCACCTGTTTCCATCTTTCTCTCCACTGAATTTAAGATATTTGAAAGAAGAATATTTGAAAGAATATATATTCCAAAATAAGTAAGTACATACAGATGGGTAGACAGACTAGCAGGTAAACCAGCAAGGACCTCCAGGAACAGAGACAATATTTTGAGATTAGGGTCAGCTTGCTTAAGTGGCAAATTGAATGCTTTACTTTATGCTAGGTTTATAATTTCTTAGGATTTCCAATAGAATTTCCAGTCTTTCCAGTCATAAATTGAGAAATGGCAGTGAGAGGTGCATACTTGGTAACAGTTTCAATGTAGGATGATTCCTCCAGTACCAGGAACTTTTGGAATCTTCAGTTTTACAGAGCACTAGGGTGGCCCAATCAGTAAAAGCCTATTTTTAGAAGCTTTTGAAACTTGATGTAATCAGGTTTGTGCTTTCATTATGTGTTATAATCTATGAATAGACAGGAAATTTTGCAGTATAAGTAACTCAATGCTTATTTAAACTAAGCTCTTCATTTTATTGCACAGTTATTGATATGAATGATGACGAGTAGAAGTACCTTGGGCACTTCTAAAGTTGCACTAATAAATTAATCTCCTGTGAAATATGTGATGAGGTGAATACATGGTAATGGCAGAAAGACCATAATATTGGGTTAACACAAGCGTCTATTAATTCTAGGTTCTCCACAAAGAAGTATTGGGTGGCTTGATAGGCAGTACAGTTTGCTACATTAACTGTGACCTGGATTAGATCTCTGTGATGATTTAAAAATTCTGAGCATAGGTCTAGGGTGAAGTTTCCAGGTGTAGGGTGCAAATAGAATGACACAGATTAGCATTTAGTAGCACACTTATAAAGAAAATGTTGCCTAGGTTTGACCCAAGAACCTTTAAGCCTAAGAATTCTGAAAAAAATGTTGTTAAAATAGAGATAAAAAGCATTAACTGGTAGGCTAAAATATAGACAGCACAAAAAAGCAAGTCAGGATAGTAGACAAAATATTTTCATTGTGATCTAGCAAAGAACATAAAATGGCTTAATTACCTGTGCATCAGCCAGCATGATGTCCTTCAGCATGGGCTGACCCTTTGGTTCTCCATTTTCCATTTTCACATAGTGGACCTGGTATCCTCGGATCTGACCATGCTGCTTATTGGGTACAGGTGAGCGCCATGACACTTTAACAGCGGTAGAGTTGACAGCCTCTACCTCAACTTTGCGAGGAGGACCACTAGGAACTGGAACAACATCATTGGACAGAACAGAATTACAGGCACCTGTCCCACCCATGTCTTTTGTTTTGTTTTTAAAGAGCAGACTCAATATGTTTTCTTTGAGGAATATAAATTGTTCAACAAATGAAAATACTCAACCAATCTGCTCTACCTTTCAGTGAAAAGATCAAAAAACATGACTGATGCAAAAAATGGAAGAAAAAAGAGTATTAGAGAAATAGAAAAAACATGTAAAAATGTACAAAAGCCAAGGAAGATGCTTTGAGATTCAAAGCATTTTAGTACAAAGAGATATTTTAATCCTTTAAATAATAATAAAAACATAAAAGGTTTCAAAAAATTTCCTTATTTTTGTTTGCTAAGTTTCTTTGTTTCATTTTTTTTTAGTAGTACAAAAAGGAGGCTGATAATTGGGACGTCTTCTGTCACTTTCAAGCATAGAAGAAAAGAAAGTATGTGCAGCATCAGTTTTCCAAGATCAAAAGCAAAACTCAAAAAAACCCCAAATCAAGGCAAAGAAACCCAAATAAAAAAGCACAAGAAACAAGTAAGCAGTAAAAAAAAAACCAAACCTAAAAACTTACCCCCCCCAAAACCTGAAAAAATGTTCATAGACATAAGTGTTTAAAAATAACAATGACAGTAAAATCAAGAAAAAAGCAGAAAGACTTTCCCCTGAGAGCTAGTTTGCATTAAAGGAGGATTAAGAAGGGTATGTATGCGCTCAAAGGGGCAGCAGATTCATGTCAGTTAGAAAAATACACCTTCAATTAAAAAAATTATAAAAATACCAAATAGAAAAATTGTGTAGAAAGGACAAGTTTTTGATTAAAGAACCTCAAAGAGTGATAATATCTGTGATTTGGGAAAAAAAAAAGAAGAGCAGAAAAAAGGTACTGTTAGGCTATACCAAAGACAGCAGATCGACTGAGAGTCATAGAGGCGCAAACTGATGTAGTGGAGGCAACATACCATCTTCATCTGTCCGAATCAATACTGCTAAGCTCTCTGGGCCAGGTCCAACATCAGTGTGGGCAGTCACAGAGATCCGGTACTCAGTCCATTTTTCCAGCTGTTCCAAAAGGTATTGGGTACTGTCCGAGGAAATTCCCAAAATTTCATGGGGCTTGACATCTTCTCCATCAATCCCAATGTACTTGATGGAGTATTCAGTGATAATGCCGTTCTGTTTTTCCACTGGTGGAGGTTTCCAACTTACCAAAATGCTAGTGGAGCTGGGGCTTGTGCAACTAATGTCTTGAGGAGGAGCTGATGGCTCTAATTTCAGTAGTGGGTTAAAGGAGGATTTGAGTGAAAAGATAGGAGTGATTGAAAAAAAATGAACAAAAGAAAAAATAAAAATAAATAAAATACAACAAAATTAAAATAAAAAAACCCCAAAAAAAGTAGAAACTTAAAAAAGCAAAACATCAGATAATCATATGCACCTTGGCTTATTAACATGAAGAAACAGAAAATGAGTAGACCAACTAAATGGTGAAAAAGGATGTAGGGGAAGTACATGAAAATGAAGCCTCAAAATAATATTACCTACCTGTAATTAAAATTCTTCTTGAAATGAAACAAAAACGTGACACTTCAATGACTACTGATCTATCTTTATAAATACTGCAATTAATGCAAGCTATAATATTTTAAATGACATGACAGGTATTTACATACAAATTTAGACATGTCTTCTTCATGTGGTTTTACTTTCTTTGAGAAAATTTCTCTTTTTACAGAACTTCTAAGAACTTGCAATAATTGCCAGAAATTGCTCCACAAATTGCCATTTTAGTAGCCTCCCCAATCTCATAAAGAAATTATTTTTTCAGGGTTTTTTCATAAGTGAGTCTGCCTGGCACAAGTGAACCATTAATTAAGATTAAATGGAAAGCTTTTACCAAAATAATTATTGTAGCCAACATACTAGGAGCATGCAGTCAATAGAAGACAAAGAAAGTCTTAGTCGAAGATTTACCTACCAGGAAAAAGTGACAGGCTTGTTGATTCTGACTGTAACTTGTACTTACCCTAGATCAGTTGTCTGTTTTATTTTTTTTAACTCCTCTTGGAGACACCTTTGCTAGCAAAGAATTAAATCCTACCAGTAATGTACATAACTTCCATAGGCAAAAAAAAAAAAAAATCTATCCCCTTAAGATGTGTCAGGAAAGCAGGTATTCATTTTACAAAGACAGTTCACAAGCTCAGCACATCAGAACAGTGATTCTGATTTAGTTTCGTCTCTTGTCATCAGCACCAATGTTTCAGAGCAGAAGTAGTCACCTTTACAGATTTGTAATCAAAGGAATCTGTTAGTATATTTACCTTTTCCAGGCTCCAGAGCATTTAAGCATATATGTCATTCCATTACTTTCAATGAGGAAATTCAAGTACTGAAAGTTAGGTATGTGCTTATGTGCTTAAATGATCTCTGAACTTAGCAAAGTCTATGCTTACTAAGTTAGATCATTCAGAGTGCCAAAAAAGGAGCCACAGTTCAAATGCACTGGCAGTAGTGAATGTGTATTCCTTTCCGCCTTCTCTCTTGTAAGAAAAATATAAATTTGGGGTGCAATATCTTTTTGGCACCTTTTTCTGTGTATGTATGCATCTACTATTTTCTTCCTAAATAAGAAACTGCTTCTAAAAAAGAAACAAATGTTTCTGTTTCTAAAAAAGAAACAAATGGATTTCTGGTCCATATAGGAGGCACATCAAACAAAATTAAAGCAACAGAGAAAGTCTAGGATCCTGCTGTGACCTATTGCATTTACACATGTATCTTTTGGTTCCCTACAGCTCTTCTACAGGGATCAATGGCTTTTTACTCAGTATGGTACACTGCTCTTCTGAAGGGAAAACAGGAGGGAGTATACCAGCAATTCAACTAACTAGAGGAGGTGGATAGGCAGATGAGAATTATCACATTTAGAAGGCTTCTTTTAAGATTTTATAGTAATCAGGTACTCAAAATGTTAGTCCCTTTCTACCATCAACTTGTGTAGGAAGTAAAATACAAGTAAAATGCTCCTTAATGATCGTATACGTAATGAAATAAATCCCTGTAGCATGTTTCTCTGAAACCAAGACGTAAGTCTATAGTATATTCTCGTGGATATTACTAGTAAATTGATAGGACTTCATTAATTTTTACTCCATTGTATTCTGAAAATACTGCATTTATGTAACTAAAGATAATCTGTAGGTTATTTGTGCAGCCTGTCTTATTAATAAATAATACATACACTTTTTTCCTGAAATTTTTCCAAAATACAAAATTTTTGAGAAAAAATATTTTGCAGTCTTCTCAGCTAACATCCAGGGTTTGCAATTGAATCACTTGGATTTGCCTACTATCTGAAGAAATAAGGCTGAAAAAAACCCATATTCTTATATTCAAGAAGGAAATAATGGCTGTGTGCTTATATAGGGAACATGTTTATTTTGTATGCACAATCTAAGTGTGCTTTACCGAATATAATAGAAAAAGCATTCTAAATAGCTGAAATGGCTCCTGGTACCATTTCTGGACATAATATTTGAATATCTGATTTTCTTTAAAATTAAATCTTATTTTAAATATTTTAAGATGAATAGATATATCCTTGACAAATTTTTGCATCTAATTTGTAGACAAACACGAGGAGTTCCATAACAATATTTCCATAAGCACCCAGTCAGAAAACAAATTTTTAATTGTGTAAAAAACAACTGAATATCATAAAAAGCCTAGATTTTAAAAAATCTAACTGAAAACCAAAATGATAGTCTAGTTCATCAGAATAGTTGTGAGGAAATTTTTGATACAGTGTGAAACATTTAACTTGACCCAGTTTACAATTTTTTGCACTTCAGGGAGGTGCTGCAGGAACAATCTAGTACTATAGGAACTCTACAGCTGGAATTTTACAGGGTGTGGACTGTTAATGTACAACTATTGCATGATAAAACATTTTATCCTATTACAAAATAAAGTAAAATATTACTATGACAGTATTATATAACCTCCTTAGGCACGTTTACAGCCTTTTCCCCTAAACTATGGAATAGTCACGCACATATTAAGTTGGTCACAATACACCTACAAATATATACATCTTAAGCATTCCTTTTCTGCATTAAGCACCATGAATATTGCATATTTATTATTTTTCCTTTTTCTCTGTTGATGATTCTTTGGGCTACTAAGATAAATCTCTTTGAGAAACTGGGAAATAAAATTAGCAAGGAAAGACACCTACTTGACTGCATTGTTCTTGCTGAAATTTCTGCTGTTGAAGCACCCAAGCCTTGTGGAGAACGTGCAGCTAGGCGGAATAAGTACAAGCTGTTTGGTCTTAAACCTTGTAGGCGATAAGATGTAGTAGGTTCAGTGGAAACCCGTTGCTAAAGGTAGGTAGTAAGAGGATGTCTTGATTAATATACAGAGACTCTGAATCCCATAAGCTGCCTATAGAAGAAATGCTTTTATACTCTGATGACATGCCCATTGAGAAAAATTTAAACACAAGAAAAAAATTCAGAATAAACCCAAACTAAACTGAAACAAGTATGTATACACTATTTTTGACAAACACACATTAAGGAACAAAAATATTAAAGTCAATAGTCTGACGGGTGAAACTCGGAGCCAGAAATATTGTTGGACTGTTTGAAGAAGTAATATCTGTGTACAAAGACAATAAAACATGAACAAAGGCTTACATATAGTTAGCTTTAATGATAGTGAACTACAGGGTTTTATAAAGTAAGTAATCTTGAGTTTAACTTCCTAGTTCAATTTGTGTTCAAACCATTAAGATGAAAATTCTTCCACAAGGTAAATTATTAAGCCAGGTCTTGCATCTTATTTGAAGGGGAAATATAGGTCTGGATACATCCTATAAAATAAGCTTAAGTATTCACAGTACATGCATAAAGCCACCATAACCGTCAGCTAAGCAGAAGCATCAGCAATGAGTTGATGTTTTAGGAGAAATCATAGAATCACAAAATAGTTAGGGTTGGAAAGGACTTTAAACATCATCTAGTTCCAACCCCCTGCCATGGGCAGGGACAACTCACTAGGTCAGGCTGCCCAAGGTCCCATCCAACCTGGTCTTGAACAGCTCCAGGGATGGGGTAGCCACAACTTCCTTCGGCATTAATCACCTCCAAGTCCTCCATGTGCTTTAGCATAGCTTCTAGGAGCTATGCTAAATCAACAAAGCTGACACTCCCTTGCTGCCTTCTGAGACTAGCAGCTTCTTTCTTTTGTCTGGGACACTTGGCAATATCACACGGTTTCTCAATCAGAAGAATAGATTATTCTAAAGCCTATGGTATTAACACAGAATCGCAGAATCACTAGGTTGTTAAAGACCTCCAAGATCATTGAGTCCAACCATTCCTATCAAACACTAAACCATGTCCCTGAGCAACCCATGCACATGTCTTTTAAATACCTCCAGGAAAGGTGACTCAACCACCTCTCTGGGCAGCCTCTGCCAGCGCCCAATGACCCTTTCCATGAATTTCTTCTTATGATGTCCAGCCTGAAACTCCCTCAATAGCTTGAGGCCATTCCACCGTGTCCTGTCTCCTGTCACCTGGGAGAAGAGGCCAGCAACTTCCTCTCTACAACCTCCCCTCAGGTAGTTACAGAAAGCAGTAAGGTCTCCCCTCAGCCTCCACTTCTCAAAGCTAAACAACTCCAGTTCCTTCAGCCACTCATCATAAGACTTGTTCTCCAGCCCCTTCCCCAGCTTCATCGGTCTTCTCTGGACACACTCCAGAGCCCCAACATCCTTCTTGTAGCAAGAAGTGAACACAGGATTCGAGGTGTGGTTTCACCAGTGTTGAGTGCAGGGGCAGAATAACCTCCCTAGACCTGCTGGCCACGTCACTTCTGATACAAGCCAAGACATCATTGGCCTTCTTGGCCACCTGGGCACACTGCCGGCTCATATTCAGTTGCTGTCAACCAACACCCCCAGGTCCTTCTCCTCCTGGCAGCTTTCCAGCCAGATTTCTCCTAGTTTGTACCTCTGCTTAGGGTTGTTGTGCCCCAAGTGCAGGATCCGGCATTTGGCCGTGTTAAACCTCATGCCACTGGACTCTGCCCAGTGGTCCAGCCTGTTCAGGTCCCTTTGCAGAGCCTCTCAACCCTCCAGCAGATCCACAATCCACCCAGCTTAGTGTCATCCACAAACTTGCTAAGGGCACACTTAATGCCTTCATCCAGGTCATTGATAAAAACATTGAACAGGGCTGGATCCAGGACTGAGCCCTGGGGAACCCCACTTGTAACTGGCCTCCAGCTGGACTTAACGCCATTTACTGCCACTCTCTGGGCCCGTCCAGCCAACTAGTTTTCCACCCAGGAGAGTGTGCGCCCATCCAGGCCAGAGGCTGACAGTTTCTGAAGCAGAATAGTGTGAGAAACCATGTCAAAGGCTTTAACGAAGTCCAAGAGGACTACATCCAGAGTAGGTGGGTCACTTCGTCATAGAAGGCCATATAGGTCTTCCAAGTGAAAAGATTTTAAGAAATAATAGTCCAGAAAGAAGTGCAGAGCAAGTTTTCAGTTTTAGGAAAGAAACCTATATTTTCTCCTCAAATATTATGGAAATATTAAAGAAGCTTAAGAACTCTCTTATCTGGTGGTAAGAGAAACAAAAATTCTCTAAGACTGTACACAACCTTCAAACTCCAAGTCCAAGCACAATTTTCTTAATGATTCTATAAAATGTCCATGAACACTTCAGCTTCCAAGCATTTGTAGAGTCACAGTTGGACAGACATGATAAACTCGAAGCAGTTTCTGCAGTTGACTTGTTGAGAACACCAGCAAAGTTACTCTGACTGGGAACAACAAGAATTTTCTTCTGTTTACACAATCTCAGGTCTATCTTCAGACTGACTGCTGGGTTTAACAAACTGTTATACACCAAGTCATTTGCACCTAAGAAAGTTCCTAGCCCCTCAGTTCTAAACCACTTCAGCATTTTATGCCTGACTTGTTAAGAACACTTAAAGGATGTAGTCTTTTCACTTACCTCCTCTCCATGCTCCCCATCTTTGTAAACCAGTTCATAGCTGGAAATGGTATCAGAACGTGGAGGTGTCCAGGAAAGTAATATGCTTGTTTCAGACTCAGGCTCTGCTTTGAAGTTCAGTGGTTGACCAGGCACTAAAGAGAAATTTGAGCAGTGTTGCCAGGTGTTTATTTGCCTAGTTCAACATGTATCTTTCAAACCTTTTAAACTATTATCTGAATGAGTCACATAATATTACTTTTGTATAATTTACTGAATTTAAACAAGTGGATTAATTATATTATGAAATATATTAATCTAATCTCAGAAAAGAATAATGATATATATAATTCATACATTACAAATTATCAAGGATTTCAAAGAAGTGCTTTACAATGTAAATAATGCCACAGAACTGAAATGCAATTGAACAGATGCCTGGTGATTATTATCAACAGTCTAATAAATGATGTGTGAAATGACAAATATATATGTATGTGTGCGTAAGGGGAAATGTTGATATTACATAAGATTTGATGGAATAGTCAATAAGAAAATGTTAAAACCACTAAATGCATTTCAAAATCTGAAAATGGTTTGGTCAGCTCAAAAATAAATAAGATACTAACTCACTCTTGCTCTTTGAGACACCTAAATATTGAATGTACCCAAAGAAGCTATAACCTACTAAAGAGATCTTCAGTGTTGTTCTCACTGACATATTTCTATCCTTCTAATGACTGATATTTTTAAAAATATAGCTGAATTTCTTATAAAAGCACTTTCTAATTCAAGAACTAAAAATGCAACTTTGATTCCAGTAGTGAAGAACATTCTCTGCTGTGATGTCTTGTGTAATGGTCACAGAAATTACCCAGACTAAATGTTACCCTCATTTACTTCTGCAAATCTATGGCAAATAATAAGGTTGACTGGGAAAAGACGGCAAAATATGACCCTGTCATTGGAATGTATACAATCATTTTGTCACCCAAGTTCTAAAACATTGTTTTCAGTTAATAGTTGTGTTGATAAGGCATGAAACAGTCTTCCATAGCAATTCTAGGTTTTTGAGAATAAAACATGACATGCTTTTATTTTTCAAGGAAAAAAAAAAAAAAAAGCACAAACTGAGAATAGGTGTTACAAGTAAAATGTGATGATAATGATCACCTTCCCTGGAGGTGTTTAAAAGACTGGTGGATGAGAGGCTGAGGGGCATAGTTTAGTGACTGATAGGAATGGTTGGACTCAATGATCCAGTGGGTCTTTTCCAACCTAGAGATTCTGTGATTTTGTGATTATTTCACAATCATTTTTTGGGGTAGAATTTTATTATACCATAACAAGTATGTTTCTTTTGTACAGTGAAAGATTTAAAAACACCATGGTAAAAGTAATGTGTGATTATAATTCATACCTTACCCAGACTCCTACAGATGTCACTCTGAGGGTAACACTGCCCTAGTGTATGCTGGTGTAGGTTTGATATCTAACCTTTAAACAGACAGATAACCTGTCAACATGAGGTCTGTATTAAAGATCCTGTGTGGAAGTTGCAGATCCCTGCCATTCAATTATTTTTCTCTTGGAAACTGGGCAAAATAGAAAAGGAAAGATGTAAAAACCTGATTTTGATGGAAGGAGTGAGAGTGAACAGGAGACCAAGTCTCATTAGAGGAAGAAAAAAGGATACAAGTAATAAGATATTGTTCTAAAAGACAAATGGTGTAAAAAGAAATCATTTCCTGTGTACTGCAAAGTGCAAAAGGAAAAAGACCACAAAGCATTGGCAGCAATTGCAGGAAATAGCAATAAAGTATTTTTAACAGAAATACTTCTATTTTATCCTTTCAAAACTGAAAAGATATTAAATTAAGAGGGAGAGAGTGGAATAAGTGGATAATTGCTAACTTTGAAACAGTTTCTGAAATACTACTAGACTAAATTTTAACTTGACAAATCTATATCATAGTTGTACAAATGGATTTACACAGTGAATATGACAACTTTTTAGGTGAACTGTTTCAAACCCTGTGTAGCAAGGAGACAACAGCTTCTGATTTTGCCATGTTGAACATGGATGAAAGCAGATGTGGAGCCCCACTGCAGGTTCGCCAAAACTTGGTAGCACAATACAGAGTCTAGGCAGCTATTTAGAAGTGCTTATTTCACTAAAGGTTGTTTCAAAACTATCTCATGAAACTCAGGTAAGAACCTGGATATAGGCATTTTGTTCACTTCATGTCATAAAATGATAAACACTGATAAAACTGACCTCTGGAAAAAAAAAAAAGATCTGCTTGTGTATCAAAGGACAGGGGGGAAAAAATTTCCACAAAGTAACTGAGCAGTTAATGTTAGAAAAACACATTTTCCTGGTCACAGAAGGTCAAACAGAAGCTTATGCCATCTCTTCAATGCCATCCATTTTGCACTGGACACCTCTATCAGTGACCTGAAGGAGAGGATGAAGGGCACATGTTCCAGGTTTACAGAGTACATTAAGGGTGGTGGAGACCAGCTGACACATGCAAAGGCCAGGCTGCAATTGAGAGGGAGCTGGAGAGAGGGGAGGAACAGGCTGATGGTTCACCATGAAGGCCCTGTTCTGGAAGGCAGAGCCCTCCATGGATGCAGGCTGGGGTTGACAGGGCCAGGGAGCAGCTGTAGGGGACAGCCAATGGTGCTCTGGTAGGCAGTGGGCTGAGCTGGGGTCAACCATATGCCCAGGCAGAAATAAAGACCAGTGGTGCCTGGAGTGATATGAATAGGAGATTGCTGTAAGAGCCAATGGAGGGCAGGGATTGACCTTTCTGCTCATTAACCCTCAGATCACATCTGAGTATTGCATCTGGTTTTGGGCCCCAGCATACACATACCTCTCCTTATGAAGAACATCTGAGAGAGTTGAGCTTTCTCAGCCTGGAGAAGAGAAGGCTCTGGGGAGACGTTATTGTGACCTTTCAGTACTTAAATGAGGCTGATAAGAAAATGGGGACAAGGTTTTTCATAGGACAAGGGGTAATGGTTTTGAATTGAAAGAGGGTAGATTTAGTTTATATATAAGGAAGAATTTCATTACAATAAGGATTGTGAAGCACTGGAGGAGGTTGCCCAGAGATGCAGTAGATGCCCCATCCCTGGAAACAGTGTCAGGTTGGATTGGGCTTTTAGCAACATGTTTTCATTAAAAATGTCCCTGCTTGTTGCAGGGGGGTTGGACTAGAAGACCTTTAAAAGTTCCTCCCAACCCAAACTATTCTATGGTTCTGTGATTCTATCACACACAGAACCACAGTATTCAAAGCAATAAATTAAAATACATTTTGGAAGTCAAAAAAGCACAGTATATTTTGTCAAAGCTAAAGAAAAATCTGTAAATCACTTTATTATAATAATATGTGTAACTGACATTGAGGGAACCCACAGAATTAATTAACCATTTCGTTCAGTCTTAAAGACAGAGTTTGCATAGACTTGTCTGAGTGACTAAAGAACACAGTGAAGAGATGAATTCTTCTTAAGAGTAATTCCGTGTACACTCTCTTTCTATAGTGTAGCAGTAGGCCAGTCTTGAAATTATTTAAAGCTGTATTCTTTCCATACTCAAGTTCAGCGACAAAATTAATGTGTCTATACTTCCAGAGCTCATCCAAGTATTAGCAAAATTGTATAACTAGACACATTCTCTAAGGGGTATTTTGTCACTTTGTAACCATCCTGCACATACACACAGCCACATTTTATTGTACTACTAAAATGTCAGAGATGCTAAATTCTTTAACAGGAAGCCTTCCAACATTAAAAAATTCAAAAAGTATTATATAATACTTCTGACCTACATAATACTCCATACAGCTTTCTCTAAACCACTAGATAAATGGAACTTTTACTTATTCCTACAATCAAAAGCTCCCTGCACTGTAGCTCCTCCACAGCTTTTTGCTTTTGATTTCACAAAAAGTCTATGCAATGTTTTTCACTTCGCTTGCTTGTCTGTTGCTAATAAAATTAATTTATGGGTCTAAAACTCCTGTAGAGAAACAAAACACCTAAGTGTGAACATAAAACAAGAAACTGGTGACCTTGTGCTTTGAAAGTGTAGGCTGGATTTGATTTATAACTCCAAAATGTACAGAACTGCTTGCTTGAACCAACACAGAAGTTTGTTTTATGAAAGCTTTCATGTTTTATGTGTTTTCAGCACTTTAACAACTATGTGAATCATAGAAGCATAGAATCATAGAATCATAGAATAACCAGGTTGGAAGAGACCCACCGGATCATCGAGTCCAACCATTCCTATCAAACACTAAACTATGCCCCTCAGCACCTCATCTACCCGTGCCTTAAACACCTACAGGGAAGGCGAATCAACCACCTCCCTGGGTAGCCTCTGCCAGTGCCCAATGACTCTTTCTGTGAAAATCTTTTTCCTAATGTCCAGCGTAAATCTCCCCTGATGGAGCTTGAGGCCATTCCCTCTCGTCCTGTCCCCTGTCAGTTGGGAGAAGGGGCCAGCACTCTCCTCTCCACAACATCCCCTCAGGTAGTTGTAGAGAGCAATGAGGTCTCCTCTCAGCCTCCTCTTCTCCAGGTTAAACAACCCCAGCTCTCTCAGCCGCTCCTCATAAAGCCTGTTCCCCAGCCTCTTTACCAGCTTTGTTGCTCTTCTCTGGACTCGCTCCAGAGCCTCAACATCCTTCTTGTGGTGAGGCTCCCAGAACTGAACACAGGATTCAAGGAGCGGTCTCACCAGTGTTGAGTACAGGGGGAGAATAACCTCCCTGGACCTGCTGGTTACACTGTTTCTGATACAAGCCAAGATGCCATTAGCTTTCTTGGCCACCTGGGCACACTGCTGCCTCATGTTCAGTCAGCTGTCAACCAACACTCCCAGGTCCTTCTCCTCCAGGCAGTTTTCTAGCCACTCTTCCCTTAGTCTGTAGCTCTGCTTAGGGTTGTTGTGCCCCAAGTGCAGGATCCGGCATTTGGCCTCGTTAAACCTCATGCCGTTGGTCTCAGCCCAGCAGTCCAGCCTGTTCAGATCCCTTTGCAGAGCCTCCCGACCCTCCAGCAGATCCACACTTCCACCCAGCTTAGTGTCATCTGCAAACTTGCTAAGGGTACACTTAATGTCTTCATCCAGGTCATTGATAAAGGCATTGAACAGGGCTGGACCCAGGACTGAGCCCTGGGGAACCCCACTTTTAACTGGCCTCCAGCTGGAGTTAACGCCATTTACTGCCACTCTCTGGGCCCGTCCAGCCAACTAGTTTTCCACCCAGGAGAGTGTGCGTATGTCCAGGCCAGAGGCTGATAGTTTCTGAAGCAGAATAGTGTGAGAAACTGTGTCATAGGCTTTAGTGAAGTCCAGGAAGACCATGTCCACAGCCTTTCCCTTGTCCAGCAGCCAAGTTACTTTGTCATAGAAGGCAATCAGGTTAGTTTGGCAAGACCTGCCTTTTGTGAACCCGTGTTGACTGGGCCTGATCACCTGGTTCTCTTGCATGTGCTTCTTGATAGCACTCAAGATCACCTGTTCCATGACTTTCCCTGGCACTGAGGTCAGAGTGACAGGCCTGTAGTTCCCTCGATCCTCCCTGTGACCCTTCTTGTAGATGGGCACAACATCAGCCAGCCTCCAGTCAAGTGGAAACTGGAATACACACACAGTGAATACACACATAGTGCACACACATTTTGAATTTCCAGAAAGCAAGATTACTAGAGTGATGTAGCATAATGGAGCCACATGCCACCAAAACAAAACCAACTGACAAAGGTAACTCCTCAAAGAAAGCTGTGAAGAACTACTTGACTACTTGGTGCACAGAGCACTGCCAGATAGGAGGGCATAACATTTGGCCATCTCCAGGATGAAGCTCTCCCCAAGCCTTCAGTTAAACTTCAGTTAAGCTCTTCGAGATTGATGAAAAAAGAAACCAAAGTGTGCGGGGATAATTTCCATTCTTCAACAATAACCTGCACTGCAGAGTTGAGGAATGGTTATCTGCAAAAGCCACCTGACCAAATGGTCTGTCCTTGACAGGAAGTTTTTTCAACATGTTAAATTCAAATTCTCTCTTTGCAAAATTTATGCATGCATTTAATTTTTTCACATAAACTCTGTTCATTGCTAACTTACCTCCTGTTTGAGTGATGACTTGGATGTCACTAGAAAGTGGCCCATCTCCAACAGAAGTAAAAGCAAGAACTTTCACAGAGTATGTTTTCTGGGGTACTAGATTTCCAATAGTGGTAATGTGGCTGTCAGCCACATTGTGCTTCATCCAGCTGTTGACATGTTGAGTGGGGTCCATGGTGTAATAAACTCTGTAACCTTGTATTTGTCCATTAGGTTCCTCGGGTTCTTCCCACTGTACCAAAATGGTGGTAGAACTCAGCATACGGGCCTGCACATTGCGTGGTGCACTTGAAGGTGCTTGTTCTGAAGTCCTTGTTGACACAGGCTCACTGGGTGGCCCTCGCCCGATGTTATTTACAGCAACTACTCGAAATTCATACTCTGAATATGGGCTTAGGCCAGCCACACTATAGCGTGTTGTGGCCACTCCATCAATTTCTTTGTATGGCTCCTCGGAGTTCTTGGGTTTATGTTGAATTATGTAGTAAGAAACTGGCTCAGGGTTTCCAGAATCCCAAGTCAATGTTATGCTTGTTGCTGTGCTTTCTGTCACGACAGGTGTTCCAGGAGGTTTGGGTAAGGCTAAAGATAAAAGCCAAAAAACCAGTTAGCACTATGTAACAGTAGATGTTAACTATTACAATAAGCAGCTTAAAAAAACCAAAAAACAAACAACAACAACAAAAACAAAATTGGAAGTTTGGAATGGAAAGAAGATGTGATCTGTTCAGAGCAGGCTTTGACAATTATGATTTTACTCCAGAAATCTATCAGAAAATCTTTAAGTTATGTAGTGCAAGATTCGTATAATATAAATTAAGAAACGTGTAGAAGAGGAATCTTATAGATAGACAGTGCACCATTACAGTTTAATTTTCAGATATTTTTGGAACTTCTAGTTTCAAATTATCTAGTGAACATGGTACTTGGCCACCCAGACTCTCTAAAAATCACATGACTGGTTCTTAAAGGCTCCTGATGTTGATAAGTATGGGCAAGATTACATCATCCTTTATTCACTTGAAGTGAAGGCTGGGAGCTACATACAGGAAAATAATTGAACATTGTTATTATTATCTTCTTATTTATTAGTATTATTGCTGCCTGAATCTATGTTTTGTCTTATGCCAGTGATTGGCTGGAATATTTACCCTCTTGATTTAAGAGAGTAAGAGGCATAAAGTCCTTTTCACTGCAATATATTCGCTCAGAATACGGCAATGAATGAAACAAAAGACTAATCTATGTCCACAAATATGTACTTGTGATATACCTTTGACAGTTATCTGTGCTATTGCTTCTATAACACCAAGGGTAGACATAGCAACACAAGTATAGTTTGCAGACTGCCGGACATCATTAAGCTCAAGGACATTCCTCCCTATTGGCATATCATCCTCAGGTGTCAAATCTTCTGCTCCTAGCATCCATTTCACATATGGCATTGGTGACCCCACCGCAACACATGTGATATTTACACTCCCTCCAGGCATGATCTCATGATTGGTAGGGGGGATAGAAAACCTTGGTGGGACCCGTCGAACTGGAACAAAACACAAAAAGAGGTAATAACATATAAAAAAAAGAAACTGAGTCTTGCATATGGAGAACATGCAGTGTACAGACACAATTTAACATTTTAACATGTTATTCTGATCTGCCAGAAAATACGTATAAAAGAAATAGAAGACTAAACAAGAATTTTGTCTGCACACAATGTGAATTATTCTATATTTACTTGAGAGCATTATTAGGTACATTCATACAAAGGCTGTTTCAGAACTATTAGGACCCCACAGTTAACTAACTACATACTAACAATACACAAAGACCATGCAAAAGATATACACACGCACACGTGCGCGCGGGCACACACACACACACATGTACATATATATATATAGATATGCATTTTATATGCCTATATGTGTTTATGTATATACATATATGTCTTTGTATATATATATATATATATGTACAGAAGAAAACTGGAAGATCAACAGCATGCTTGAGTTGATTACTAAAACCAACTTCAATGCTGCATGATGTGAGTAAATGTGCTAGG